>APFE030618017.1:12810-56096 GCA_000404065.3 Pinus taeda | reverse complement strand
CCCAATGAAGCCAAAAAGGTATGTGATCTCTCCTCTTAAGCTCAAATAGGAAGTCTTGATTTCACCGGCATTTACCCTAAAAAATGTTCAGCGTCTAACCTCCCTAGCCACTAACCCAATGCCTCAATTTATAGTGCAATGGAGGGGAGTTACTAGGTCCTCCTTGAAAGGGATAGAATCCTCCTTCAAAGGGATAGCTCCTCCTAACAAGGGATTAGCTCCTTCTCTTTTGGGATGCATGAACCACTTGGAGCGAACAATCCACGTCAAAAATCCTTCTAGAAACCTCTAGAATTAACCCAAAATGAGTTTTTTAAGATAAAAATTGCGCATTTTGACTTTCACAGGGGTACGCACCCTCCCCTTTACATACAGAGCATATAAGTACGCAGATACTCTGAACAAAAGGTGCGGGCCCGCAGGCAAAAGTGAGAGAAAGTGTGGAACCAGAGTTATATTGCTTTTTGATGTCTTTCTCTCATTTCCAAAGCTTGTTTTGAAGAGCTGAGGTCTGAGACTTGCTTAAGAGGCTGGTATAGGTGGTGATAGACCCATACTGACTACAAATAATCAAGGTGATGATATTTTTTTATAACAACTTCCATGAATGTTTCACGTGCACGCTCCAAATCAAATTCAGCTTCCTTCGCCGGAGCTTTATGAACCCATGTGATGTCTTCAGACTATTTTCTCTTATCCTCCCCTATTTCAATTCCACTTTAGAGCACTATATTCACATTCAGATCCTCTTCGCGAAGCTCATACCTCCTCTAGAGGTTCTAAGTCAGCTGAGGTGGTAGCGCCCCTTTGTCGCGTATCCTTGCTATCAGCGTCGTACAGTCCTCCATGTCATGATCAAACACAGTGCAATATTTGCACGATGGATGCGTCGAGTTAGTACAATCATGGGCATAGTGTCCTTGTCCTTCACAATTGTAGTAGATTAGTTGTCCTTTTCCTTTTCCAGGTCCTCCTCCACCTCTGCCTCGTCTGCACCCTTGAAAACCTATTCGCGCCATCCTCGCGCTCTGGTCAGGCGACCACGTTTCTCCCTGAGCCCTATAGGTGGGTATCCTATCTATTAGTGTCAATATTGTAGCCTTCCACTAGTGATCAAACATGCTCTTACGAAGTGGTCTTGGGGTGTCAAAGTCAAATTTTGTCATTTCATTGAAACTTCAAGTAAAATTTCGTCACTAGGTATTAGGTCTAGGATTTGTTTTCACTCCTTCCAAAACTTTCAAAGTATTGGTCCATGTCACCATTTGGCTGAGTTTACCATCCTTCAAAGAGTTGTAATCATCATTTCAGGTTCGAATGGGTCATTTTACACCTTGTTTGTGCTCCAATGGTGCTTAGGTAAGGCTCATTTCCCTCTCCTAGGGTTTTGAAGGTAATTATTATCGGATGGTCAAATCATCAACGAAACTTGTATCTTGATGTTCATACACCTTCCAATATCCTTAATATACCTTCTTAAGCACTTCCCATCACTAATATCCCTCCAATTCATCATTTTCCCACAAACCCTAGCTTATTGCTACAATTTGACACTTTTCTAGGTTAGGCCTATGTTTTACCCTTTTGGACCCCTTCCCCTCACTAAATATTTGAAATTAAACTTTCCCTTGCTTCCTAACATCCCTCTCTACTTCCTAAAATTTTCTCAAGAATTTAGAAGCCCCTTATCCCCTTCATTTCCCTTCATTTCTACAAATCCTTTATTCCACATATCAGGATAGGTTTTATTCAAATGATGTTTCTGAGAAATAGAAGATGAATTTGACAAAAGTGAGAGAGGTTTTTGTCCATCATTAAACAAGAAGAAAAAAAACCTTCATTTTTTACACAGGTCTCATGGTTTGGGAAAAATGTCTAAACAATCATTTACCTTAGGAGAGTTGATGCACTTCTAGAGTGACCTTGGGCGAATCAAGATGTCTCCTAGTTGAGATGACCAAAAGACTTGCTTGATGAGTCAAATAATAACTAGACACAAATATATTTGCAATGAGCTATCATGAGCTCAATTTGGAGTTGAGTAAGACCTCATAAAGTTGACTGCAAAATCACTCTACATTTTGGCAACCTCATTCTGCACATTTTGACTAGTGTTAGGAGATTGAGCTTTTGACAAGGAAAATGAACTCCAAATTGAAACATTCAAGATGTTCTGGAAAGTAGACTCGACAAAATTTCCAAAGAGCTATCCCATGCCCAATTTTTATTATTGGAAGGCCCCCAAAAATTTACTCAAAGTGGCACTGTGCGTAGGACCAGTGGCATTGCGCGTAGGGCATTTTCACTCAGGATGACTATTTTGCTAAATTTTGACTATTTTATTGTTTTATCTCTCATAGAGGTGAATTTAATGATGTAATTAATGCCATGGTTTATAAATGTAACATTAAAACACTAGTAGATGGTATATTTATTAGATAAAAAGTGGTTTTGAGGGTAACGAATCAGTTTCCCCTCTTTTAGAGGCAAGCTATTTGATTGCCTAGATTCCTGTTCCTTGTTTAGAAATGGTTGAAACAACTCCTATTCTCATGGTTTCGACCCCTGATGGTTAGGATGAGTGTTTTTAAATTCTATATGATGTATTTTCTTTGTCCTTAGTAAGGGTTGGATTCAGCTGGATGCTCATGTACTGAACACATATAATTTTGTAGCAGTTTTGGCAGGAAACTAATAAAGTTGCAGCTATTTTTATGGGATCCCTGTAGTATGGCCTTTAGCATATGTTTCCTCTTTTGTTAATATTTTCTCATGTTATTTATGTATTCCTCTTTCATATAATTTCTTCTGATTGGTTTTTTCCAAGTCAGATAGGTGGAATACATTAGGTTTTAATGCTCTGCCTTAGGAAAACACCAGTATTTCATGTTCTTTGTACTGTTTAGGAAGGATTCATGACTTTCTCATGACCTTCTTAGCTCCTCACCAGTCTAGCATTTCACCCCATCAAGCCTAAGGTGTTGAAGATCATACCTGCCTTGCACCATAAAATCCCTTCAAATTTTGACTTAGTTTCCCAAATCCAAATTGCCCAGCTCCTCTTGATCTGGCAAAAGTACCAAAAATTTCAATCAAAACCCTTTGAGCTACTATAACTAGCATAAAATATTGTTCCTAATCCAGTAATATTGACTGAAATCCATCAGGAGAGAGCCCTCTCTCTGCCTGGTAGGGCTAGCTACTAGGTTAAGCTTGGTTTCTGGTTACCCTAGAATTGCCTTCCTTCAGCCTGAGGTCAATCTAGGTGATAACACTATCCATCATCAATTCATAGCTTCTATAGTTGCACTCATCATGCCTTACTGACCTACAAAAGTTGCATAATAGTTGTTGTGGTGTTTGTACAAACTTCTACAGCAAATGATAGTTATCAGTGGTATGTTTTACTGCTATCTGACATATAGCGCACCAAAACACAGGCCTCGTGCTCAATCTTGCTTGAGATCCCAACCTCAAAGGCATCATTCCTCCTCCAATAATACAGTTCACAAAGACTGGGCAATGGTCTTTGTCATGCCCCTGACCTTCACATTCCAGGTACCATACCTCTTCACACACCTCTATCGAACTGTTTTGTCTTGCTTCAAACTTTGCATTTCAAGGCAAAGATTTTGCAACTGCGCATGGATCTACTGAACCCATAGATTTGGATCTTGCATTGATGTTTCATGCATTATCATTGCAATCTCTAAGGCCTCTACTTGATTCATTTTCTTCTATTGTGACATTGCAACCCTAAGGTATGGTAGCAGCGAAGCCACGAACCACTTGCGGTGTTGTCCATCTATTAAGCTCATATTAGCTTCGTGGATTTTACACTTCAACCTCTAATATAATTCCCAAGGTGTCTCACCTGGTTTCATCATGATTTCCTTGAGCCCCACAATTGACTATGCCATGGATTTAGGCCTACTCAATTTTTTATTCAGCACGGTCTATATGTCTGCCACTCTAGCGTTTGGGTTATCATTAGAGTACTTGTTATACCAAGTTAGCATATGATCTTGCAAAGCACTAACCAATGTTGCCTTCTTCACGTGATCATCTGTGATGCCCTGAGCTTCCCATACAACTTTCACATGAACCAAAAATGGTCTGGGTCCTCATTTCTGAAGCCTTTAAACAAAGGTGGCTTTACTGAATTTGCCATGTTGAACTGCAGTGGAGGCGGTGGTGGTATGGGTGAAGTCGCAGGTGATGGTGGTGAAGTTGGAGGTAGTGTGAGTGGAGGTGGTAGTCGCAGGAATCCTTGTCTTATTAACTGAATATCACTTCATGGAGAAGCCTGCGCTACTCCCTCTTCATCACCCAATGGAGGTGAAATCAATGGACTATATTCAGGACCCTTTCTTCCTTCGTTCCTGTATGTTTTTCCTCTTTGCGTAGCTCTTACCAACAAGATAGTTGCATAACCTATTTTTCACACAATAACATCTTAATCTAGGTATTCAAAGACTTCAAGTACTTACCTCGCGAACTTTGAAAAACCATTGCTCAGCCTTGTTGTAGATGACTGAGGTATCGACCACAAATTCAGTCACAAATCCTCCTATGATGTGATCGATCCAATGATCGACATCGATGGAGATCTCATCCTCAGAGGCTTCCAATCTATGTACTAACTCCATGGTCCAAACAATAGGATCATCAAGTCTCCACCTTCCTTGGCTATTTGCTAGCTTCACGAACCACTCGTATAGCTCAACTAGAAAAGAACAGAAAAAGATCTCGTGGATATTTGTATATAGGTACTTGTCTAGCCACTATTCCTTTTTCAGTCATGGGTTTTTGTTCTCATGCACCGTGAATTCATGGATCTTCCTATCCAACTAGTCTCCTATCTTTTTCTTAGGTTGATTCACACATCTCTTATGCAGATTCATGTTCCGGCAAAGGAACCATTTTTTGGCTGCATGGGGCCTAACCCATGTTCAGTGTTAGTTAACTAAACAAATCCCTACACTACTGGCCCCTTCGGCATCAACCCACGTAGCGCAGACTGAAGTCTCATCCGTAGCAGTATGAAGGCATGCTGGAACCAAGTTTCTACACCCTGAGATGGTAGTGATGTTGGTCTATTCCTTATGTTCTTGCTTTCACTTAGGTCATTAAGTTCTAGCACTCTATCTATCTAACCTTTATTCCAGCCTTGAATACCTCTGTGAAGGGGTACGATTAACCTTTGTGCAGCCATAACCTTCGGTTTAGGTACTTTCATGTTGTTAGGACAATGTGTTGTGAAGATTCCCAAATTACCTTAAGTGTCTTACTTATCTTATTAAACGATCATGGTTAGTGCCATGTAAATAGGTATCCTTACTTGCATTGAATTAACCAACGTGATTACATACATTCTTGCATCACATAAGCATTGTAAATGAAATTCATACACAATATGACAAGATGCATTAATAGGAAACAAAGACACAGAATTTGTAGAATGCTTCTCTTTATTTATATCTTCAGATGATTATAGACTATATCCTCCCTGCGCACACAGATGCAGGGGTCTATGCACTCAGCTGTGGACTTCCACCCTAGGCCATTGCGCACTCAGCTGTAGAGCCTCTACCTATGCTAAGACCTGAAATTGAGACTTCTAAATGCTTCCTCCTTATTGCTCAAGACTTCTTACTTCTTTCTAAAACTTCTTAGAGCTTACTTACTTAGCCCTTTTTATACAATCCCATGGTCTGCAGACCATGGGCATATCTTTATAGCTGATTTTACACTTTACAAAATAAGGGCCGACACCCTTTTTGACTCATGACACCTTCACGCTCCGTGAGCACAAAATGCAAAGACTTTACAACTTTATTACAAAATTTGACTGAAAACATGGGATTTTAGACCCAAAACTGTCCTTGGGGGATCCCATTCTTAACAATAAGCATCTACCTTATAGAAATATATACAAAGTTGATAGAAACTACAAAGATTTGATATTTACAAGGAATTTGGCATCCCCAAAGTGCAGCAATACCTTTGTATAAAGTGAAATCACTGAGGAAACACAATCAATTTTCATGAGTACTACATGAAAGTTTATTCAAAATTAATAGAAAATATGTAAGGAAGGGAGAAAAACACACATAATAACTCCTTATCTAACAAAATTTGGAAGCCCATCATATAATCTTCTAGCAAAGCTAGGTTTTGTTTGTACTCTAACTTTTACAGCCTCAAAAGGAAAAAGAGAAATATCAACAATAGATTCTACAGATGCAAAGCCTGCAGCCTGCCAAGTAGATCAATGTCTTGTAATTGGTAGTACACTTAGGCCCTACAATGTTTGTGTCATACTTTTCAAAGAACTCATAAAACCCAAACTTGCAAGCTCCTTAAGCACTATATCCAAGAAGAGTTGGCACCTAGCGTTTGAATAAAGTTATAAACCCTTTGCTCATTTTTCTTTAAGAAAAACACCAAAACCAGTGGACATTCTCTTGTACTTCATAGGGTGAATCTAAAAGTAACAACAAAAAACCCAAAAGGGATGTAAAAAAGCTAGTTAGGAAAGGATAAAACATTGAAATCAGTAACAAAAATTAGAAGATTAGAAATCATATCTCTAGATTCGTAGAAAATTTCTTTTGTTCAAAAATTATTTTTGTAATCACATTAGACTCTTAAATAAATATAAGGATAAGTTTCAATCTTTTGCAGAACACAGACAATTCAGAGTCTCACTTACATCAATTTTTTTATCACATAAAATAATCAGTTGCAAGATAAGGATGCCAAAATGACGTGCAAGCTATTTGATTTTCTAATCTAGACCTTCCTGTGTTCAAGAATAATCTATTAATGCAAGGATTTTTGAGCATCCATGTCATCCAAGTCCTCAATGACAACCGAGAAGATACATGATCCAAATGGGGATCCTCAGTTTCAAAAACCTGAATAAAAAAATAGAATGCCTATTTTCCCAACAAGTATATCATGTGTTTGTTCACGAGTTCTTCAGTTGAGGTCTTTTAAACTTTTAGAGATTCTCTTTCCCCAAAGAAAATAGGTTACATAATGAGAAATTTTTCATACATTAATATGAACACAAAAAATAGACACCTAATTAATGTAAAAAGTAAAAACATAAAAAACTTATGATATGAGCTATAAAACCAAACTTTTAATCATTGAACAACAACACTTTGTTGGTTTTTTTTTTTTTTCTATTTTTTGTAGGCTAGACCCACTAGGGATTTGAACTGGTGAACTACCACAAGAAGTGCCATAATAATGCACCCATTCACCACCAATAACAAGCCCCATGGACAAAGAACAACACTTTATTGTTTACAGGGCCTTGCTGAAATTTGGAGTAAGTTTTCACAGTTGTGGGAAGTAACAATCTTGAAATTAAAGGTACGTTATCTATAGTAAGTAGGTATACAATCTAAATTTTACCGCTAGACAAATCTTAAGGAAATTTAGTAGGCATGACCTATATATTTTTCACTACACGCATGGGTTGGAAGAATGTAACAAGTTGTGAGACAATATAAAACACATATCTTCCTTCTGTATAACCACAAGACTTGAAATATATAGACTAAACCTCCACATTTTCTATTTGGAAATAAAATATGTAGGTAAAATTTTTAGGATATATTCTTAGACAAATTCATGCAATAGATAATAGGGAATGGGAAGTGGAAATAAAACCAAAACTCAGATCATGAGGTGTGTAGGACGTCGAACAAACCTTAAACTAAGAATAATATTCATGGGATTAGACCGTATAAATTGTAATTTTGGATTGTTGCAAGGGGATGTTCCTCACGTTTAGTTGGGGCCACCTTCCCAGAGCTGAGACGTGGAATTCATCCCATGGAATTGGGACACATATCTCTAGGAATGGGAGATGCAGGATCTGTCTCTTAGGAGATTCATGTACTAGATCATGTAGCATAGAAAGTGAAAATTAAACCAAAACTCAGATCATTAGGTTGGAGTACACAAAAAAAAAACCTTAAAAATGAGAATAATTTCCATACAAACAACTTCATTTGGATCAAACAGTAGAGAGGGAAGCATGTATACATAGTTTCCATGTTCAAGAATCCACATTAACACCATGTAGACACGTTATCTAAGGAACTAGGATATTGTAGGTTATACAAATTCATTTTCCTATGGGAACATCGTACTTTCTAACAGGTTACGATATAATACGAAGTTCATTAGAAACTCGTAATTTTGTTGGAAATGGGCAACAACAACAACATTTCAAAGGAATCACAGTTCCAACTGCTTCTCCTTCCAAACACTTTTCTATTGGGGCTATAAAAAATTATCCTATAGAACAACAAACTTTCACTTCAATTCTACTCACATCACACCTTCAAACCCGTGCTTATGATTCTTGGAAAGCTAGAGGAAATGAACTAAAATTCTTATACAAAATAAATGGATCATCAAGTAATCAATACTTGTGTGGATAATTAAACAATTATGTTAGATTGGGTAATCAACCAATTGCTGAGAGATCACAGGTAGCAATGAGGCCCTAGCCCATGTCCTCTATTGAAGAAGAACAATCAGGAATTCTTCCTAATGGAATAAAACTATAGCTAGCTCTACAAACTATTGAGATTGGTAGCTTGGGAGGTACCCCAAAGCCTAGGCCAGAGGGTTGTGAGGGAGTTGGAACACAAAAGTGTCTTATGGGCTTAGAATCCAATCTTGGGGTTTTGTACCCATTGGTGTGGGGACTAGAACCGTGAGGAGATTTTGATATGTGATGATTTGAGATGACAGAGGACCCTTAGATGAGAAAAGGACGGTGGGAGTCATCCAAATCAGAGGTCTAGAATTTGAAATATGATTTTTTGAATATTATCTGTGGGTAAAAGGGCTAGAATATTCAAGTCGACCTTAGTTGTAGGACCCTCTTGGAAGGGCTAGTCATTTCCTTAGAGAAAGATATAAATAGACATGAGATGGGAGCTTATTTGATACATCCTAAGTGCAATCAAACATCAAATATACCTCTGAAATTTATAATGAACGTAAGGTAGCCTAGAAGGATGAGTTTGGGAGTTTGTCTTCACTGTTTTGGGTGTATATTCCTTGAGAAAATAGGCCACAAATGTCTAAGGTCTCAAGAAGGTAGTGAGGAGGCTTCGAGGGCGAGCCTTCTAAAGTTTATGGATGTGCATCTCTAGAAGGATAGTTCCGAAGGATCATAGGTAACTGTGGGTTGTTTTATGTGTTATTTTATGTGGGTTTGTCTTTGTTCTAAGGCCACAAGTAAGCGTTGTTGCTAGAACAGCTTGGGATGTTTGTTTTGTGATATGGGAAGCCTAGTTTAGGTCCTCTTCCTTAGCCACATGTGCCCAAGAGACAACTTAGTTGGAATAGGGGTGTTAACCCTTGATAAGAGGTCGAGACCCTAACTGTAATAGGTCTGTGGGTTGCAGGAAGCTTTGACGAGTCGCTTCAAGCCCTACATTAGTGTAGTGGATACCTCGTAGGATAACAAAGGTTGCATTAAGGTTGAGGAAGAGAACACAGTGATTTGGAGCAAGGTTTAGGGCCGCTGGAGTGTCTTAACCAGAGTTCAAGGATGCATAGATCCCAAGGCAAGAGGAAAACAATAGTGTGTTATAGATGACTTCTTGTTGATGGTTAGTTTCTAGTGGATATAGAGGTCAGAGTTGGAAAATTTATTTTGATGTTTTCTTATTGGATGGTCGTGAACTGTTGGAGGGCACCGTGAGAGGAGGCCAAGTTAGCCCCAAGTTTAGTGACCTAAGAAGGACTTTATGGATGCTAGAAGTGGTAGAGCTAGAGCAGCCTAAAGAACAACTTGAGGAGGATTATAGAGGCTTGATTTAAGCCATAAGGAACAAGGCTCTTGAAGGACTAAGGGATTGTTAGAGGTGGCAGAAGAAGATCTCAAGGTTTGACCAGCAAGGAGCAATTTTTAGCCCTAGACTTTCCTTGTGGAGAAGGAAATCTACAGTAGAGGAGGGGAAATCCTCCATTCCCTAAGTTCATTGTTGGAGAAGGACATTCGACAATGATAGTGAGAAGCCCTCCTACCCTAACTATGTCTTCATTGGGAAACACAAGAAGGCACTAGTGATAAGAATGTCCCAAAAGAGTTGAGGAGTAGCAGTGGGCAATTTAGAGTTATTCACAAGTGGAGATATGAATAACTCAACATGAGTCTCAATGTGTTGATGTGTTGAAGAACTAGTAGTCAGCTAGAGAATAAGTGAAGCTGAGTTCAATGACCTAATGGAGCTAGCTAATTGATAGAGGTATATTGGAGTTGCTGTAGATTAGGGTCAAAGAAGCAAGCAAGTTTCTTCAAGGTATGGCCAAGGGCAATTGAGAGAGCACACTACATCAACCAAGTGGTTAGTGTATGTTGTTCCAAGTAGACTGGTTGTTGAAGTGATTGACACCAAACCCTAGTTACATATCTTTATATCAGTGGAGGTATGAGCGCCATTATCCTTGGTATGAAAGCCCTTGACTGTTGTATTATTAGTTCGATTAATATAACAAAGTTGAGTAATTGTAAAAGTTGTAAAACATTGTCTATATTTGTATACGATTAGGTTTATTATTGTATATTGTTCCACTATGCAAAGTAGTCTTGTTGTGATACTTGGACTAGTAGGGTCAGTGATTTAAGATTCTATCATAGACTCCAGTATCATGGAAAAACAACACCAACAACTACCATTGAACATATATAGGGGCTTTGTTTGTGTCCTTTTCAAAAACATGCATCAATTGTTCAACTACCACCTTTTCAAAATCACTCCACTGAGTTGGATATAAATTGCCCAAAAAATTTCAGAATACAAGTCATTCAGAATTAACAAGGATCCTAGAAATGGGATGATGGAAGGTGGGTTTTCAAATCCTTTTCACAATCTTGAGTTAGCAAACAAAATGATTCTAGTCCAACAGGAGTAACTAGATTCCCTAATATTCTGAGAGGCTCCAAATTTCTTAAAGCAACCTGGGAGTTGCATGTTGAATTAATGGATGTTAGTAAGTTTGGAAAGTTTGAGTCAAACCTAACATTATTCGGTACTCTTGTTGAAAAAGAGAATATATCCAAAGAAACTGGAATGAAGAATGATATAACAGATACAAGTGCAAAATTTTTAAATTTAGCTAAACAAAGGAATACCTCCCATAATAGTGATATCATAATGGAAGAAAGACAAGAGCTTCAAATAAGTAAGGAAAACTTATGGCTATGCTTCATGAGGTGCACACTATTTTTGCATCTGATGGTTTAATTCTTATCCCTTTTGGTCCCTAATAAATATGGTGTTATCATGAATCTACACTAGTTTACTGTAGCAAGAATAATTGCTATAGTGTAGCAAGAATATTTGCTAGAGACTTTTGTCTAACTAACATTTAGACCATTCAAGATCTTGATTATAGCTAAAATGTAAAGGACTTCCCTTTCCATAGAAAAAATTAAAATAAATGTCACCCTGGTCTTTGTAATTGTAAATATGAGTCCACACCAAAAGACCCTAGTTGGGTCTTTAGTGAAGTACTCACTTTTAACAAAATACATACTATAATTTCCTATTCAAAAAGGATTGATCGCAACTCAAGTGTAAAAAAAATATCATTGCCACCAGATTCAAGTTCTAAATTTCACTTCACTATTTCCTTTAAAAAGATTCGCAATAATAAAATAACCCACATGTGGAAATAAAATTGTATAGGTTATTGACAACTCAACTCATTGGACACTATATCCACAAAACAACCACAATTAAAAACATTTGTGCACTTGGACATCATTTAAGGAACATGCATGCACCATTCAATACTTTAGAACATAATATGTAGAGGCAAGCATTTCTATCAAATCAGTTGCTTCTTACACAGTTGTAATTTTCCCAACATTTTCTTCTTCAACACTAATTTTGAATTCCTCCTCAAGATCCATTACTATCTGTACCTTAAAGAGTACAAGATATGATGTTAGCCCAAACCCATAGTGAGAAGCTATCTTTAAGGTCATAGGTATAATCCACTTTATGGTACCAAGAGAGTCAGCACCCAGATCAGAAAATTTAGACTCAGGAGACAAGATTTTATCATCTCATAATGCTAACTAACTCTTCAATATATTTCATACATTTCAAAGAGTCTCTGGCTTGACCTGTTATGAAAACATGTGACTAGAATGCATATGAGATTGTAAATGTAGGATAAATATTTACCATCGAATTTCAACAATGATAGAATGAAAAACACATATGCCAACAAAAACTTGTATGTTTAATGTGTCATGTAAATAGATCATACATGAAAAGAAAGACCCTCACAAGGCTCTTTTGCAATAACTATGGAGGATTCCAATTATAGCTTGTGATGGAAGAAGAAATTGTATCACACAAACTACTCATAGAGCAACAAACATGCATTGTGAATTTTGAAATGATGAAAAGGAATATCTCCATTGTCTAAATGATACTTCTTTGAGCCTAGATAATCTGGGGACAACCTGTAATCAACCAAGAATACGTAGGCTATTAATTGAATGGCATGCATCCATCTTTCACTCTCAAAATAAAAATAAGCTGGTTGGATAATGAAAGAAGAAAAACTTCAAGCAACAAAAATTATCCTAAAAGCACTCCCCCAAACTTCTTAAAATAATAAAGCAACTCAGACATGGTTTCTATGAATTAAGTGCCTTTAAAACTTTAGTGAAGTTAACACCCATTTATATGGTGTATTGTAAGCCTCATCTTCAGCCTTGGTTCATAAAGTGTTATGCCTAAAATCATTCGACAATCTAAAATATGCCTTCAAAGGTAAAACAATGAAACTAGTTCATTAATATAGATTCTCATTCTATCTTTCATACCTTATATTTTACATTAGATAGTGGCACCACTATTGAATATAAAGGTGGTTTGGTGACCGAGTCAAAAGTATCAATAGATTCTATATACAGAAAGGTTAAATCCCATAAACATATTAGGTTCTAGGATAAATAATCATATATGAATATGTTTTTCCAACACTGACCAAATATTTGATTACTTAAGCACCTATTCACATCATAAATATATATGGAGTATGCAAGCAAATACAAACAAGCAAAGAAAAATTCAAAAAAAATATTTTCTTAAGGATATCAAAATCAAATACAATGGCAGAAAAGCTCTAGCATATTCCTTCATTGGAACACCCCATTAAAGCTATCCCATGGGTGCCCAAATGCCATCCTTTGGAGTCTTAATGCGAAACGTTACTGAAATTGTGGTTTTTCATGTACATTGTAGTGTGTTTCCTACTATAAGGATGATGGAAATAATGATGATATTCCTTTTTGTTAAATACAAATTCCCTAGTAGACTTGGCACCTTCTAACAATTCGTTTCCATCATGCAAGATCTACTGCATCTAGATCTTGGCCATATCTATCATCAATAATGACAACAATTATTTCTGTAGTTCTTCTCATTCAAAGTATTTGAAGATGCTTTTTTACAAACAAAAAAATATGTCCTAGTTATTGAGTACCTTATTAAGCACTCTTGCATTATCTCATACTTTATTTAGAATAAGATATTTGCAAACCACTTGTGAATGGTGTTCTTGATAAGTGGAAGTTGACCAAAATGATATTTATATAACATATTTTCCAAATGGATACTAGAATAGGATTTTCTCTCTATTTCCACCCTCTTTTCATAGTAGAGGAGATCCCAAAAGCTAATTTTTTCACTAATCAGAGATCAATTTCCAAAATGTCTTGCATTAAAAACGTACTTTAAGAGAGGTTATCCTGTAAAGTTCCTTTAAAAGACCATCTACAATAGAAACTAGCATTTTGGTATTAATAAAAGTTTAAAAGAGTTGTAATAATTATCTACATGGTCAAGCTGATCAATCACAATGGTACACTAACAATATTCTAATTTGGTTTCCACTTGACACAGCCTATGTAACAACATTCCTCAATTCTAAACTATGCTCTGGAATAGCAAACCATGCAGCCATCAAATACCCGTGCCACTGTAAAGGCCTCACCAAGATCTAGCTATCTTCTGAAACAACAATCTAGCATCTATCAATTATTGATCTTGCCCCTACTACTAAAGAATCATCAAGCTAATCATAGAAATGAATTTAATGTTATTTTTCCTAGAACGATGAGATGGATTTTTCACATTAAGATAAAATTATTTGCATAATATAGACTTGCAAATTTTTTATGATGCTAGTGGAAAGGTGAAGTTCTCTCAAAAGAGATTTATGGGTTTACAAAGAAAGACATTATGCACTATCCTTTCAACTAGCTAGATCTGGTTGTGTAGTAATGGGCAATTATTTTATAGTATGAAGTGTATTTATGGTAGATTATGTTTTATTCCCTTCATATTAATGAGGTCGATGACATAGAAGCAATTTTTATGTGTATATGTTTTCTTAGGAAGCTATGTTACTATGATGGAATCTGTTACCACACCAAAAATTTTAAGTCCTTCCAGAGAATGGCATGCATATCATTTGGTACATAGGTGGCTTAACGTTTTCAATGGACTCAATTTCATAGAATAGGCTTTTATGCAAAACAATTTTGTGCTTGTTGATCCAAGTTTCAGTCTCTTGATGGCTGGCATTTAAGTGTCTATGCTTTAAACCAGTGAATGTTATTAATTACATCATAATATGTTGCATACCTCATTCGATACATAAATAGCTTCAAATTTTATGACCTTGCAGTCCTTACTTCAAGATAGTTGTTGAAACATAAATTTTATCTTGTTTGAGGGTTACTTTCAACTGACCTCTAAAAAATTCATAATAGGTTGAAAATTTTTCAATATCATCAAAATTGATTGGGGGTTTGCCAAGTTTGATCCCTTGACTTGAAGTTTGATAGTGGGATTTAAAAGCAGATATTTGATTATCATTCCCAGGGGAGCCTCACCTTAGTCTCTTGAATCTCAAAAGCAACTCTTCGTTGCATCCCTATGGATCTTCATCATATTGATCTGGTAAAACTTGAGTTCCTGGGCTTGATCCTTGCCATTGGAAGCCCGAGGGTTTTGGTTAGAAGTGGCTGGTTTTTCATATTCTCATTCATCCTCATAAATACCAAGGGAGAATTACCTGCACTACTATTAGAAATGGAGGGTGAGGGAGAATGTTGGAGCTTTGAAATCATCCATTACAATGATAAAATTGGACAACATTTCAATGCACAAATTCGTTAGTTTGAATTTAATAGACCAACACTCCTTCTTGCTAGAAGTATGAGGTTATCCTTTGGCAGGGTGACGAATATTGGGAAAATGACACATCCTTTCTTTTTTTAACATTGAAAAACTTATGCTTTTTAAATATATATATAATTTCACCTTTTACAATTTTTGTTATTTTGTAAATGTGATTTATTAATTTGTAATTTTTTCTTTTTGTAAATTGATTTGTTAATTTGTATTCTTGAATTATAAATAAAGTGGTTTGTGTGGATTTTAGTTTTTATCAAGTTTTTAATAAACTTTTGGGAATATTGATGTGGGAGCCAATTATGGGAGTTATAATATCTCAAGGGGTGTTGAGGATTGATTGAATCTTACACAATTTTAGTGAGAACATTTTATGTTTGGGTAGATTGTTTTTCCATCCAATATGAGAGCTAGCACAGGCTTAAGCACAACCTAGTACTAGGGAAAAAAATGTCGTTTGGGTGTTTTTATCACGACAAGACTTGGTTGTGCATCTTGTGGAGTCGTGTTCAAGGTTAGATGAGATTTATGATTATGGAAACTTCCTATTTTCAATGCATTGAGGTTTTCAATGATGATATTCTATTGCCTAGGCTGGAAAATCTAGGGTTAAGGAGGTACAATTGAAGAAATGTTG
Organism: Pinus taeda; assembly: GCA_000404065.3. Taxonomy (NCBI): domain Eukaryota; kingdom Viridiplantae; phylum Streptophyta; class Pinopsida; order Pinales; family Pinaceae; genus Pinus; species Pinus taeda. The sequence continues at coordinate 40,196 of APFE030618017.1, read as the reverse complement.
ATTTGTCAAAGGTGTTACATGGAATATCCACTCATCAAGATTCATTAATTTGGTGAAAATTTAATTTATGTTGTTGTTGTATTAAATATGAGGATGAACGGATACTTCTCACATATTATATCACTACAACATAAGGTGAGAAGTGTTTAACGCACACCATAATCATGATAAGATCAATATCAAAAGGCCCTCCCCAAGTAGAAAGTAGTCTTCATTGCAATAGCGGTAGAGGAGTAGATCCTTAAAGTAATAAAAGAGGTGTTAATGTAACAAACTCAACTCATTTTTACCAATTGAGGGAACCTTTGTTGCATTTTCTTGAGAGTGAAGTGCTTGGTCTTTCTAGGAAATCGACATACATCAACAATGTAATATAGTTCTATAGCTTTTTTTTTGTGTATGTCAACTTGTCCTATCAATGACTTGGTTAATTAAAATTGATGTGTTGAAATTGGGATATATGTTCAATAAATAATATACTTTTGTTGTGCTATGTTTAAATAATTAAGTATTATAAGGCTAGCGTAGCTCATCATTGAAAGTGCATGCAATGACCAAGCCAGGGTGATAGGTCAAAAGATTTATTGTCAAAATGTTTAATGATGTTATAAATATCATTCGAAGTGATCATAACTATCGAATGGGCCTTTAAAGTTATAATTTATATGTGAAGATAGACTCTATCGTCAACCAAGAACTTGTGGGGGCATGCTGTTTGTCATGTCATTGTTTTTTATTAGTTGAGGTGTGCCATAAAATTTCTTAACTTGATATTAAACATTATAGATATTCTTGATGAAGGAGATAACTTTATTGACTTCATTTTATATAGAGATAAAAATCCATTTAGCAAGAAGTGTTAGGCAAGAATTATCAATAAAAGTTTCAAGTTGAAAGCCAAAGCAAACATCTAAGTGGGATATGAGAATTTCAATGGTAAAAATTTTCTTACTAGGATAAAAATTTTGGAACTTATAATTTATGATGAAAAAGTATTATGACTCAAATGTGCCATGTTAAAAGCTTCTCATTGAAGATTCACTAGCACATTAAATATCCAACATGAAAGGTTGTTATACTCAGCATAAGAAGGAACAATGTATGATCATTAATAGAACCAATTGTTAATGTGTTCTTACTCATAAGTGCTTCTCATGAACTATAATCACAATATATCACATATTACTTATGGCATGATTATTTCAACACATAAATTTGCAGCAATGGTAATGGATATCAAATCATTTAGCAATGATTTAATTGCATGAAATATTTCGTTATTAGTCATTGCCCAAGCAAGGAATATTGATCAATTTACAATGTTGGACATTAAATGCAAATCTCTTGCAATAAGCCTAATTTTTTAGATTTTTTAAAATATTAAAAAATGGAGTATGATGAAAATTTGGCGGAAGGTGGTGGGAGTTTCATTGTCAACCTTGCTCAAGGAAATTGCATTGAATGCACCTCACTCAATGTATGTGTGTCCTCCTCTCTTACAGCCTATGCACATTTTGAACTTTACCTTTATGTTCTACAACTAGATGACTCTTGCATGGTTTGTGATTGTTGTTGATGATGTTGCAAGGCTCCTCGTTGCAGTCTATAATTAGATGGATTTTACTTACTTTGTGAGTTTTTGTTGACGTTGATGTTGCAATCATCACTATTGTGGTTTACAATTGGATGGATATTTCTTGGTATTTGTAACTATTATTATTTTCATTGCTTAACTTTTCTCCTACTCATTAGTATTGTAGATCCTTTGGAAAAAATTTCATGCTTGGTGTTATGTGAAGCGTGAGAGTGAAGTTGGAGTTCATAATTTTCTAATTTGTTATCCCTTATCATTCATATTACCACATTAAAAATCCATAGCCTAGATTATTCTTGGTTGATTTGAGCATTTTCATGGGCTGCTTAATCTTTAGAAATAAGGATTGAGGATAATACGTGTGTTCATTAGTGTTTCCTCTTCATACGTGGGATTTTCTTGGATGTTGACATTGTTGTACTTGTCCATTAGTATTGCTAGACTAGATGTGAAAGTGTGAGGTTGTTGTTAAAGTTTAGGGTTCATAAGGATGTTTTGATCCTGTACACTTGACAAATTCTTTTGTGTGGTTATTCCCCCCCCACTGGTGTTATTATTATGGTTGAAATTGTGTGGGAAAGTGACGTTGTTGTTGGAAAATTCATAGGGATTATGGGGTTTTGTGTTTGTCATTGTATTGTATCATTGTCTATGTTGTTTGATGTTGTCCCAAGGGTTCAATGTTGCATGGGCCCTTACAACCAAGACATTAAGTGTGTTGTTGGCGGCTATTCACTAAGTTTTCCCTTTTGTTCTTTTCAATAGTAGGCACGAGGTCATGTGTGGTTATTATCAATTCTAGGTGTGATAATGAGGGATTGACAAGGTATGTTAGGTAGTGCTAAGACATGTTAGAGGCTAGAGAAACATGCCAAGATGTGTTGAGTGTTAGGATGTGTTAATGCATGCCTAGAAGTGTTATGGAGTGTCAGGGAAACACAAGGGAGCACTAGTTTCAAATGCATGGAAATGAATGAATTTTAAGAGTGTGTCAGAGGGAGTGTTAGTGAGTTCTAGGTGTGCTAAGAAGGGAGGGACAACATATTCTAGGTAGTGCCAAGGAATTCTAGAGTGGGTGACATGCTAAGATGTGTCAGGTGCCAAGGTGTGACAATGCATGCGAGCGAGTGTTAGGGAGTGCCATGGAAACACAAGAGAGAACTAGTTAAAAATGCATGGAAATGAACATATAATATTGCGAGATAGGGAGTGTTATTGACTTCCAAGTGTGTTAAGGAGGTAGTGACAAGGTTATATGCTACACAATGCCAAGGTATGCTAGAGTACCATGGCATGTTAGGGAGTGATATGGTGTGTTGGGGAGTGCCAAAGCATGTCAAGGAATGTAGGGGATGCTAACACGCCCCACATAGTGCCTGGGGATTATTAAACATGCCAGGTGCTATGGCATGTCAAGATGTAAACTATGTTGCTTAGTTTTTTTATGGCCACAGTTGGACGTGAGCCTTGCCATGGTAACTTTTTATGTGCTATGAGTTGAGATTCGACATGAGTAGCATAAGATGAGTTATAGATAGTTCGTAGGTGAACAAGGCATAGTCTATTGTAGTAATTGTAAATTGTTCAATCTATTGTAGTTAAGGGAGGACTTGGTTGGGTTCCCAAGTCTAAAACAAAGTAAGTATAGTTGTTAGGGCATGAGAATTAAGGACTATCAGTGCATGCCAATGAATGAAAAGGTGTGATAATACATGTCAGACAATTTCAATGCGTGTTAAGGAGTGTTAGGGAGTGTTAGGGGAACACAAGGGAGAACTGGGTCAAAATGGTTGGAAATGAATGAATAAGAGTGTATGCCAAGGACTGTCATTGAATTCTAGGTGTCTCAAGGATGTAGTGTTTTAGTAGAAGTTCAGAATAGGGCTTGCATAAGGAAAGCCTATGATTGTGATAAGGCATGGAAAAAGTAGTTTCAAAGAAAGGGATACTTTGGGTTTGGCACAACATTATTTTTCCAATGACTTGGTTGGGTTCCCAAATAGTAAAAAAGGGCTATCTATGAGGGTATGACAACTAGGGAGTGCCAAAGTGTTCCAGGGAATTTCAAGAAGTACTAACACATGATAAGTAGTTCCAAGGAATGTTAGGCATCCCAAGACATTCCAAGTGTTAAGGCATGGCAAGATGTTCCAAGTGCCATGGTGTGATGCCATCAAATTCTAGGGTGTGTTACGACCAAGTGCCATTGAAACATAAGGAAACACTAGTTTGAAATGCATGGAAATGAATGAATAAGTGTGTGACGGGGAGTGCCAATGAAGTCTAGGTGTGTCAGGTGTCATGGAGAACTAAGATGTGCTAGGGAGTGCTAAAGCATGCCAGGGAATGCATGGGATGCTAACACATGCCACATAGTTCCAAGATATTGTTAGATGTTTTAGGTGTTATGGCATATCAAGATGTAAACTATGTTTCTTAGTTGTTTTAAGACCACGATTGGATGTGAGCCTTGTATTCTTAACTTGTTAAGTTGTATGATTTGAGATTCATTATTGGTAGCTTAATATGCGTTATAGGAATTTCTTAAGTGAACGAGGAATAGTATAGTTGTAGTAACTATAACTTGCTCAAGTTGTTGTAGTCGAGGTAGGATTTGGTTGTGTTACAAGTTGCAAAAAAAGTAAGGGTATTTGTGAGGGCATGCTAGCTAAAGTGTTTCAGGGCATGCCAAGGAATGAAAAGGCATTCTAACAAATGCTAGACAATGTCAATGCATGTTGAGGAGTGTTGGGCAATGTGAAGGCATCAAAAGGGGGGACTAGGTCAAAATACATGTAAATGAATGAATAAGACTGTGTGCCAGGGAGTATCAGGAATTCCAAGTGTCCCAAGGATGAAGTTTGTTAGGATCATTTTACAATAATAATAGTAGGAGGCAAGCCTATGATTGTGAAAAAGTTTTGGGACAAAAGTAGTTTCAGAGAAAGGGAGACTTTGGGCTAGGCACAACACTATTTTTTCAATGATTTTGTTGGGTTCCCAACTCACAAGAAAGGTAAGGTTATTTATAAGGGCATGACAACTAGGGAGTGCTAAGGTGTGCTAGGGAATGCCAAGAAGTGCTAACACATCCTAGATAATTCAAAGACATGTTAGGCATGCCAGGACATGGAAAGTGGTAAGGCGTGCCAAGATGTGTCAAGTGTTATGGTTTGGTGGCAACACATGCTAGGGAGTGTGAGGGAAACAAAAGGGAGTACTAATTTTGATCCAAATTGGATCCATGAAAACTAGCAAAGTGCTATGACTATATCAAATCAGACAAACTTCAAAAGTTTAGGAACAAAGAGCTATTAGGAAGACCTCTTGACAGTGGCAGTTTGTAGCCAGTAAATAACGACAAGGATCTTGACCAAAGCATGCTGACTGAGGCCCATGGAGACCACGCAACAGGCAAACTAGTAGTTAGGAAGTCTAGATCAGAAAATATAGGCCATTTCTGCATCGCTGGGAGAAACCCCTCAATAATGAAAGGCCTCGAGTTCTCAGTTGCATGGGAAGCTGGGAGACCATAGGGAAATCGCTAAAGCAAATGGCGGGCCCCGCGCTCCAAAACTGGCAGAATATTGGATGCATATTGAGCGGTAAGTGGATTTGGGAGAAAAAGAGTGATTCCATACATTGCACGATGCATGTCCAGAGGATGAGAGAGAAAACCATCTCTCATCGTGGGCTAACATCCAAGAAAGTCAACGACATGAGATGAGTGAACACTGTAGGATCTGGGAGCTCCAGATTTGACGCCAGAGATTGTGCCTAATGGGAAACTAGATTTGACAGGGGAATTAAGCCACAACATATAAAAGTCTGAAGTCTGATTTGACCACTGAGTTGGTGGATGAATCATTACACAGTGTAACAGAAATACCAAACCATTCAGGAAGAGCTGGCGTAGTTCATGAGAGGACAAGTGGCCACTTCCCTATGGGACGTTGGTGATGATGCAGAGACAGGGAACTCCAAATGAACAACAGTAGGTGATCTGAAGGGGTGGAAGAGGAAGTGAATAGTCAAGAAGAGATTGGCTTTAAACCATGAATAGACGGAAAATAGAACAAAAAGAATCAGAGAAGAGAACAGTGGAAAAAAAGACGAGAGAGATAGTAAAGAAAGAGGCAGAAAAGAAACGGAGAGCCGAGTTGACCTGTAACGTAAGGTAGCATTGAGCAGACAGAAGGCTTGGGAGGTTCAAGTGATCCCTGTGAGGACATCTATCGAGAATTGAGCACCACATTGGAATCATCCCATTGAAGACCAAAGAGGTCGAGACTTGGTAAGGAAGACGTGCACCCTAGTGGCATGGGGAATCCAAGAAACACCCTACCAAGCATTATCTATTTTAGGAGACTCAGGTTGAGCTCCTCATTGTAAATATTTTCTTTAAAGACACAATAAAATAAGGCCACCACTGAAGGCTAGACTTGAGACATAGCCCTGGAGAATAGGGTGAACTCCTTATTAATGTGTTGTGTTCTTGCATTTGCTTACTGTGTTTCCCTTACTGTTTTCCATTTTCTAGTGTCTATGTATTTTTCAATCTGATCGATCCGTTGCCTAAAATAACATAGACACACACCAGCACATGAGTCTATAATACCTTCATTCATTAATTATTTAATTGAGATGACTCACGAGTGATTTTTAGATCAAGTGGTATCAGAGCTTTAGGCTGTTAAGGTTAGACAAGCTTGAGTTGGATTTAGCTATTGAATGCTAACTAGATCAAAGCTCAAATTAGGAGAAGGAGAGTTGGTCGAAACTAATCCTAAAATTGTGAGAGTATATCCTTAAAGGACAATGTCAGAGTAAGGTTCTATGTGCTTAGACCCTCAATTCCTAGATAGTTTCCTAGCCATAAAGTCCATGGTAGAGGAAATGTACAAGGATTTTAGAAAACACAAATATCAAGATTCATCAGGCTCCAAACAAGATAAAGGAGAAGATGAGTCTCACTTCCATGACTAATCAAAAGATAAGGGGAAAGAAGAAAGATTTCTCCCACCTCCTAATAGCCCTGAACATAAAAAGAAGGAATATTTGATTAAACTCGATGTTAAATTTGATTTACCTATATATGATGGAGAGTTGAATGAAGAAAAACTGGAAAATTGGATTAGACAAATTGATGTTTATTACAGAGTGCAGAATATCGATTCAGACAAGAGAAAGATTCAACTAGCAAGCCTATGCCTTGGAGGCACTGCCTTGGTTTGGTGTGAAGGTAGGACCCAAGTTGATATGAAAAGACATGGTAAGACTATCTCTATTTGGAGTGAATTTGTTTTTACAATCAAAAAGAAATTTTATCCATTGGCCTACATGCAGCAAGCCATGATGAGCTGGCAAACTCTTCGACAATTGAAAGGGAAAAGTGTACAAGGATACACTCAAGAATTTAGAAAGAGAGCATTGATTCTAGGAATCTCATTAGACTCACCTGAGACATTGGTGATCTACACAGCTACATGAGGCACACTATCCTCATGTTTAATCCCACTAGTATAGATGAGGTCTTCGTTCAAGCTACTCATCTATAAGCTAGAGGAAAGAATGGAAGTCCAAAGGTTGGGGGATCATCCCAACCCACTGCAAGCAAGAATAAGGAGAAAAGAAAGTAGAAATGGAAATCAAGGAAGGCTAACACTGCATAGAAAACAAAGGCTTCATGCACTAATTGTAAAAAGGATGGGCATGATGATGAGCACTGTTGGATTCTACATCCAGAGCTGAGACCTAAGAAGTTCAAGGGAAAGAAGAAGAAGACTATTGTAGCTATTCAGAAATATTTGGGGTCAGACCTGGGAGATGAAACAATTATTGCAGCCACAGGTATAAAAGGTAAGAATTCCAAAGCATCTACTAGTGGTTTTACACAATCTACTATTGATGAAGAAAACGAGAGAAAAAGACATGAGCTTTTCCATATTCGAGTTATTTCCAAGCATCAAAAGATTGATACTTTGTTTGATAGTGGCTCACAAGTAAATTTAATTTCCAAAACAATTGTGAATAAATTGGGATTAGTGACTACACCTCACAAGAAACCATACCCATCAGGATGGTTGAATGATAAAGCACAAGTACAAGTGACTAGACGATGCAAACTCAAGTTTTCTTTTGGGTCAACATTTGGAGATGAGGTTCAGTTAGACATAATTCCTTTGGATATGTTGAATTGTTTTAGGAAGTCCTTACTTGTATTACAGGAAAGCTATTTTCTATAGAGCTGAGAACAAGTATCTACTTGTTAAAGAGGGGATTGAATACTTTGTAAGAGCTCATAAGCTCAAGAATAATTATACTCTCATAAACTCAGGGCAGATGAAAATAATGATAAATTCATGCAAACAATTCTTACTGATGGTTGGAAAGGAAAAGAAACCTGATAAAGCCAATGTATTTGAGGGCTATAATACTAAACAACAAGTTGATTTAGAAAAGGTTGTTTCACTGTATGATATCTTGTTTCAAGAACCTAAAGGTCTACCACCCAAAAGGGAAATAGTGCATGATATTATTTTGCAGCAAGATGCTCCATTGCCTAACATTGGAATGTACAGGTTGTCCACTTTAGAGAGTATGGAAATAAAGAAGTAGGTGTAGGAGTTGCTCGAGAAAGGGTTCATTAGACCTAGCACATCACCATGTGGGTCACCAATCATTTTGGTGAGAAAGAAAGATGGCTTGTGGAGAATGTGAATTGATTATCGAGCACTGAATAAGATAACAATAAAAAATCGTTATCCCCTTCCTTGGATAGATTATCTTTTAGATCAATTGAAAGAAGTTGTTTATTTCTCCAAGCTAGACTTGCATAGTGGATACCATAGGTTAGAGTTGCAGAACAAGATGCATGGAAGACCGCTTTCAAAACAAAGCAGGGATTGTATGACTAGCTGGTTGTGACTTTTGGCTTAACTAATGCTCCTGCTACTTTCATGAGATTAATGAATGATGTACTCAGAACGTTTCTTGATTATTCTATTATTATGTATCTGAATGACATTCTGATATTTAGCAAAACATGGGAAGAACACTTAAAGCATGTTAAGCAGACACTAGATGTTTTGAAAAGAGAAAAAATTTATGTTAAACTCTGAAAATGTGAAGTTGGCAAAACATCTCTGAATTATTTGGGTCATATAGTAGGGGGTGGTGAATTGAATATAAATCCCTCTAAAGTGGCAATAATTGTGAACTAGCCTAAACCCAAATCTACTACAAAAGTTAGAAGCTTCTTAGGAGCAGCACAATATTGGAGAAAGTTCATTTCTAACTTTTCCTTAATTGCAGCTCCCTTACATGCTTTAACAATATTGAACAAGGTGTTTCAGTGGGGAGGCAAATAGTAGAAAGCCTTCGACACCTTGAAAGAAAAGATTAGTACAACACTTGAACTAGCACTGCCTGATCTTCAAAGACCATTTGAGATCCAAACGGATGCCAGTGACTATGCCATGGGACTAGTGTTGACACAACACGATAAACCCATATGTTATCATTATAAGGCATTTAATTCTACAATATTTAACTATCCTCCATATGATAAAGAATTTTATGCATTAGTACAGAGTGTGAAAAAGTGGAAACATTACTTAATGGGAAAAGAGATAGTAATACATACTGATCATCAACCACTTCAATATCTACACTCCCAAACTAAGTTGTAGCAATCAAGACACTATAGATGGATGGGTTTTCTACAACATTTTCATTTAGTCATCTAGACCCATTATAAATGTATTCACTATACTTAAGCATAATTATGTATTACATGAGAGTTACATTGAACAATATGCTCAAGATATAGACTTTAAAGATGTATATGCAACTTTATGTTAAGGCAAACGAGTAGAAGAATTGGATTATCATGTAAAGGACCGACTCTTGTATCACTGTGGGAATTTATGCATTCCACGAACTGAAAGAGTAAAGATAATTCAAGAATCACACACTTCTCTAATATGAGGTCACTTTGGGGTAAGTAAAATAGTTGCACAACTGCAAAGATTTTGTTATTGGCCAAAAATGAACGAGACAGTTTCTAGATATGTAAGAGGGTGTACTATGTGTGCAAAAAGCAAGCCCAACAATAGAAAACTAGGCTTGTACACTCCATTACCAGTTCCTTCTCACCGTTGGGGAAGTGTTTCCATGGATTTTGTTGGAGGGCTGCCTAAATCTAGGAAAGGTCATGATTATCTATATGTTGTTGTGGATAGGTTCAGCAAAATGTGTATTTTGATACCTTGTAATATATAGATTACAACTGAACAAACTGCAAAAACGTTCTTTCAACATGTATGGGTTCATTTTGGATTACCCACTTCCATTGTATCTGATTGAGACACCAGATTTGTGGGGATGTTTTGGTTAAGCCTATGGGAATTGATGGACACCAAATTGAAGAAAAACACAACTTTTCATCCACAAACTGATGGCCAGACAAAAGTAGTTAACGGGATAGTGATCCAATTACTCAGGGGACATTGCAACAAGCATCCTAAGCTTTTGGATGAACATTTATGTTATGCGCAACATGCTTACAACAGAGCAAAACATTCTTCTACACAGAGATTTCCTTTTGAGACCTATTTTGGTTTCACACCAAGGTCTCCTTTGGATTTTGTCTTTGGTAAAGACACCATAGTTGAGGGACACAGTGATGTGGATAGGGAAACTAGGTTCATTGAACAAATCCAAGAGGTCCATGAGGTAGTACAGGAACAGCTAGAAAGGAGCCAAGCCAAATACAAGGTAGGGCATGACAAGCATCGGATGGACCATAGTTTCCAAGTTGGTGACTAATTCTAGCTGTATATCAGTAAAGACAGGATGTAAGGTGAAGGTAAAAAGCTAAAGCCTATCAGGTATGGACCCTTCAAGATACTTGAGAAGATTGGTGAGAATGCTTTTCGCCTTGATCTATTATCTTACATGAACATCTACTTAGTCATAAATGTAGATTGCTTGAGATTGTTTGAAACTTCACTAATGAAGATCCCGAAGAGCAAAGTCAATTTCCTTCTATTGATGACCTGCTACCCAAATATCTTAATGAATTGCAAGAAGACACAATTTTGGAAAGGAAGGTGAGGATGACATGTAGGGGAGATGTTGAGTACCTCAGAGATTTGCTCAAGGGTTCAAAGCCAGGTAGTGCAAAGTCGATAGAGATTGGACAAATGAGATAATTTTATCCTCACTTAATCAATGCTTGAAAACCAACTTTTGGTGGTCCAAAATCTTTTTTAGTGGGAATGCCGTAATCCGAATTGGATTCATGAAAACTAGAAAATTGCTATGACTGTATCAAATCAGACAAAATTCAAAAATTTATGAACAAAGAGATATCAGGAAGACCTTTGGACAGTGGTAGTTTGTAGCCAGCAAGGAATGACGAGGACCTCAGCCAAAGAGCACTGACTGAGGCCCATGGAGACTGGGAAGCATGCAAATTGGCAGTTAGGAAGTCCAAATTGGAAAACAGAGGCCGCTTCTGATACGCGATTAGCAGTAATCATACATCGCTGGGAAAAGCCCCTAGAGTAGGAAAGGCCCCAAGCGCTCAGTCCCATGGGAAGTTGAGAGACGATAGGGAAAGTGCTAAAGAAAAAGGTGGGCCCTGTGCTCCAAAACCGGCAGAATATCAGAGGCATATTGTGTGGTAAGCAGATTTAGCAAAAATCGAGCGATTTCGTACATTGCACGACGTGTGTTCGGTGGATGAGAGAGAAAACTGCCTGATCAAGGTGGATATTGGTGGCCACCCGCTAATTCCACTTGGATCCCCTCTAGTGCTTCTTTCAGTTCTTTCAGTTTCCTTAATTATAGCACAGTTTACTATTTTTTGCAGTTTTTCAGGTCCTAAACTTCCGGAGCCGTTTTGAGGCCCTAAACGACGTTTTTTGGGAAATCTACTGCCAACAATTTTATTGTCTTTTCCGTCGTAGTCCTCAGAGAGATATTTACAACGAGTTATCATGCGCTTCAAATGGAGATAATACGACCAATTCGCAACCCGGGGAAGTTGATGTACCAACTTACCCAAAAACGGGGCCCACAATTTGGCGTTTCATCTTCTAGGGTTAGGTTTTGGAATGTGAAGGGTTTTTCCATTGTTTCTCAACAATAAATAGGCCTTCGAGCCTCATTGTAACACAGTTCAGAGGCATGTAGCCACACATCTCTTCTCAGAGATAAGCTACCATCGCCCTAGTTGGTTAATTTCCATTTCTGGTTGTAAGCATATTTCAGTATTTTCCATTAATGAAATGAAGTGTTATTTCTGCTGCATCTTTGTGTATATGGTTATCTCTGTAATTTGTTGTATTCCTATTTAAATCCGGATCAGTGGTATTAGAGCAGTCTGCTTTTTCTCTGTTTTTCTTTGCATGTCCCCAACGAGGTCGAGATATAAGGAGTTAGGGCTTGAACTGGTCGAACCTTTGCAAGACCAGCCTCGCAAATCTCGATGACCTCCCATGGCGGCTGAGAATAAAGATGAGGGGGCAGGAGATCCTATCAAAATATTGCTTGAAGAAACTATCGAGCGGCAAAGGAACGCGATGATGGATATCTTTGCATAGATCTTTCAGTGGCTACCCAGAGGCGACGCATCGGCTTCCAACAGCTACTCTCGGAACGCCACACCGTTTAAGGTACAAGTGAATTTTGAAATCCCCATCTTTGATGGCAAATAGACATAGATGCTGTAGATAAATGGTTAAATCTGCTAGATGGGTATTTTTCTGTTCATGAATTTTCAAGTCGGGAAAAGATTGTTTTCGCCCTTCTCAAAGCAGCCCCCCACGTCAAGGACTAGTGGGAAACCTACTGCGAGCAGAAGGATGAAAGTACAGGCTCACTATTTTCCGCTACACCTACTTGGAATGACGTTCGGGATGCCATCAAGGAGCAGTACTACCCTATCAAAAGCTATGAGGATAAATACATCAAATGGACCACACTGCGGCAGGGATGAGACCAAGATGTGCCGGAGTTCACAAACACTCTTCATACCCTTCTCACATAGTTGCATATCAAAGATTCTGAGCTGCATCTGGTACTCAAATACCGCAACTGCTTACGTAGATACATCCAGGAAGAGATGGAGTTCTTGAACATCTCCTCACTCGGCACAGCATACCGATACGCTGTCAAAATCAAGCAAAAGTTCAAACAGAAGAAGCGAGACTTTGGATCTGCAAATCGAAAGCCCAAAGGACAAAGCCAAGGCGGTGTGACACAAGGCAACCCGTCAAAGCCGCAAGAAACGAACAACACCATGAAGCCGAAGAAAGACACAGGAAAGTGGTGTGAGTTCCACAAGAGTCCCACTCATAACACAAGTGAGTGTTGGACGAAGCAGTCACTGGTGGCCGAGTTGAAAGCTTCTGAATTAGATACATGTTCCGACCCTGAGCCAGAACCCGATAGGGGGAGTGGCAAAGGGAAGCAGATCATTGATATAGAGCCCAGCGCCACCGTTGCCACCACCAAGATCCAAAATAATGAGCCTGAAGACCCAGAGGAGGGGGAGCGCCTTTTCCACTCACAAATGTGGGTGAAGGGTTCACCGCTACAATTCATTGTTGACAGTGGGAGCCAAAAGAACCTTGTCTCAACAGAGGTCATCAAGCGGTTGGGCCTACCGACTACACCACACCCGCAGCCGTATAGTATCGGGTCGCTTCACGGAGGAAGAGATCTCAAAGTTTGCCAGTAGTGCCGCCTTCCCTACAACATGATGCCCTTCACAGATGAGGTATTGTGTGATGTTACACCTCTAGATGTTTGCGATGTACTATTAGGCCAGCCATACTTGTGGAGGCGACATGCTGTGTATGAGTCAAGGCCTCGCGCGGTCATTATTTCTTTGGATAACTCATTATACAGGATACCAGAGGTAGCCCCACCTACCGCAACCTCTTTGATCACTACCAAGAAAGGTAGCAAGCTCATATCACAGATCAGGAAATTTATTTCCTGTCTGGTTCGCTCCCAAAGTAAGGGGAAGATCGTTGCTACATCCATGACCCCCCCAAAGGGTTCCTCCACGCAGCAGTAGCAGCAAAGGGAGATAGTCATGATAGAACACAGGAACAAATTCTCCTCATCGACAGGGGTACCACACAAGTTTTAGGTGGGAGACAAAGTTTGGTTGCATCTGCAGAGAGAACACCTTACCAGAACCCATCAGAAACTCAAACCACTCCGACATGGTCCTTACACCAGTACCAAGGCTATGGGCAACAATGCTTTGAAACACATCATTCCTCCATTCCTTCGCTTGCACCAAGTGTTCAATGTGGACCGGCGTCAACCATGCTTCCCACCATTTCTGGACACATCGGAGATTGCAGAACATCTCACCAGAGACCAAGCTCAGCAGAAGCTTCCTCATTTCAGGGAGAAACTCAACGCAATGGGGACCATTGCTTCCTAAGGGGAGAGGAATGATCCAGGTGGATATTGGTGGCCACCCGCTAATTCCACTTGGATCCCTTCTAGTGCTTCTTTCAGTTCTTTCAGTTTCCTTAATTATAGCACAGTTTACTATTTTTAGCAGTTTTTCGGGTCCTAAACTTTTGGAGCCGTTTTGAGGCCCTAAACGACGTTTTTTGGGAAATCTACTGCCAACAAATGGTCTATCTTTTCCGTCGTAGTCCTCGGAGAGATCTTTACAACGAACTATCATGTGCGTCAAACAGAGATAATACGACCAATTCGTGACCCCGGGAAGTTGATGTACCAACTTTCCCAAAAACGGGGCCCACAATTTGGCGTTTCATCTTCTAGGATTAGGTTTTGGAATGTGAAGGGTTTTTCCATTATTTCTGAATAATAAATAGGCCTTCGAGCCTCATTGTAACACAGTTCAGAGGCATGTAGCCACACATCTCTTCTCAGAGATAAGCTACTATCGCCCTAGCTGGTTTATTTCCATTTCTGGTTGTAAGCATATTTCAGTATTTTCCATTAATGAAATGAACTATTATTTCCACTGCATCTTTGTGTATATGGTTATCTATGTAATTTGTTGCGTTCCTGTTTAAATCTGGATCACTGCCTTTCATAACAGGCTAACATCCTAGCAAGTCAACTGCGTGATATGAGCGAACACCATAGGATCTGGGGGCTCCAGATTTGACGGTGGAGATTGCGCTCGATAGGAAACTAGGTATGGTGGGGGAATTAAGCCACGACATATAAAATTTTGAAGCCTGATTTGACCATTGAGTTGGCAGATGAATCATTACACAGCATAACTGAAATACTGAACCGTTCAGGAAGAGTTGGAACAGTTCGTGAGAGGACAAGTGGCCACTTCCCTGTGGGATGTTGGTGATGATACAGGGGTAGGAAACTCTAAACAAACAACAGCAGGTGATCCGAAGCGGTGGAAGAGGATGCGAATAGTCAAGAACGGATTGGCTTTAAGCCATGAACATATGGAAAATAGAACAAAAAGAATCAGAGAAGAGAACAATGGAAAGAAATATGAGAGAGACAGTAAAGCAAGAGGCAGAAAAGAAACAGAGAGCTGAGTTGACCTGCAACGTAAGGTAGCATCGAGCAGACAGAAGGCTTGAGAGGTTCAAGCGAGCCCTGTGAGGACATCTGTCGGGAATTGAGCACCACATTGGACTCATCCCATTGAAGACCAGAGAGGTCGAGACTTGGTAAGGAAAGAGTATGTGCAGCCTAGTGGCTTAGGGAATCTAAGAACCACCCTACCAAGCAATATCTATTTTAGGAGACTCAAGTTGAGCTCCTCATTGTAAATCTCTTCTTTAAAGATACAACAAAAGAAGGCCACCACTGAAGGCTAGACCAGAGATGTAGCCTTGGAGAATAGGGTGAACTCCATATTAATGTGTTGTTTTCATGCATTTTCTTACTGTGTTTCGCTTACTGTTTTCCAATTTCCAGTGTCTCTGTATTTTGTAATATGACCGATCTGTTGCCTAAAATAACATAGAAACACACTAGCACATGAGTATGTAATAAATTCATTCGTTAATTATTTAACTGACATCAGTCACAAGTGATTTTCAGATCAAGTTTCTTTTGCATGGAAATGAATGAATAAGAGTGTGTGATATGGAGTGTTAGTGAGTTCCAAGTGTGCTAAGGAGGGAATGAAAAGGTATGCTAGGTAGTGCCAAGGCATGCTAGAGTGCTAGGGAAGCATGCAATGATACACCAAGTGCCAAGGTGTCCCAATGCATGGTAAGGAGTGTTAGTTAATGCTAGGGAAACTCAAGGGAGCACTAAGTCAAAATGCATGGAAATGAATGAATAAGAGTGTGTGACAGGGCGTGTAAGCAAGTTCTAGGTGTGTTGAGGAGGGAGTGACATGGTATTTTAGGCAGTGCTAAGGAATGCTAGAGAGCCAGGGAAGCATGCAGCCAATATGTGCTAGCTACCACGATGTGCCAACATGTGTAAGGAAGTGTTAGGGAGTTCAAAGGAAACACAAGGGAGAACTAGGTCCAATTAATGCATGAAAATGAATGAATAAGAGTTTTTCACATGAATTGTCAGAGTTATGGGTGTGCTAATGAGGGAGTGAAAAGACGTGTGATGCAGGAGCATCCAGACTTAGCCAACAATGTGAAAGTTTGTTCACATGTTGTGGCTAAACAAGTTGAAATTCATTGACCTGATGGGTGAAAAAGGAAATTTTACTGAATGGGTTTGATCTCTCAAGAAATTTATTGTATTTCATTATTTTAATAAGTTAGAAATTGTCTTTTTTTAAGCTCAAAGATGAGTTGTTAGCATAGGTGTGAGATAGAACTAGGAATTACAAGATTTGTTGTTAGATTTATTAAAAATAGGGATTGATTTGTTAGACACAGTTAGAGTGATATCAAATTTATTAAAGGGAGGAAAAATGTAATGAAAAGAGACAGGATTGAGGAGCGAATTTAGTGGAGTGAGAGAAAAATAGTGTGTGGATTGTATTTTGAGATAGAGGTATTTATTTGTGTAATCAGGCCCAAGGCCAAGACTCTGTAACTCTTTTATTATGAATAAATTGGTGTTGTGTGCATGATTATATATATAGCATGGAGGTCCTCGAGTGCTTGGTTTCTCTGTATTAGGATAATATTGATGCTTGCTCTATTTTCACACTTTACAATAGAAATACTAAGTTAAAAGAATAATCAACGAGTTTATTATATCGTTTTGGTTCTGCAAGCGGAAAACCCAAAATACACTAAGAATCGGCGCAAAACATTCGGATTCAGAATCTGGACTTCAAATATTATGGATGGAGGTTTTTCATGTTATTGGATCTGTGAAACATTACAAATCACATTGCTTCAGTGGAGAGGAACCAACCTATTGAACCACCGAATTCCGACATTGCGACACAACTGGATCTAAAATATTATAGAGAAGGGTTATAATCTATCGGGTCCGTGAAGGGCTATCACATCATAGCTTTGAAGTGGAAGAAGTTTACATAGTGGGCATTGCGATTTACGATCGACTGATTAGATTGTGGCTATCAAATCATGATATATCACAACCATTGGATCACGAATCGGTCTTGATACAAGAGTTTAATTTCAGGCACATCAAAGGTGGTAAGTTGTTTGGAAGGGTCGGTACCCAATCCCACTCAACCTTTGACATGTAGCAAAGGAGGTGGGGAATAAAACCGCTTTATCGGGTGGTTAAGACCTGGTATATTGTCCCACCTGAAATCTGTGACGACTGTTGAATCTCACAGATCTAGATCAATGGTCACTGAGGGTCGATGCATTGACTTTCAGTGTACGATAAGCGCACCAATATGAAAAGGTAAATATCAATGTTTTGCATTGGTTTTCAATGCATTTCGGGAAAAGGGAAAATAGTCAGGTTATAGTTTAAAGGGGATTCGCAGGGTGATTTTGGGGTTTTCTTGAGTATGCTTTCACGCTACATCATTTGTGGTATTAGAGCAGAAGAAAGGGTTGTTTGTAGTGAAAATTCTGCCAAGGAGAGGCATTGGATGAGGAAGACCTAAAGAAAATGCAATCTTGTTAGAGGAGGTCTAGAGTCTATGTATGAGAATGGAGACAATTGAGATTGCTCAAAAAAGAGAACTTGATGAAGGAGATGAGAGCTCTTTAGAAGAATCTTATGTGGAGGAAAGAGATGAAGACAATGAAACTGCCAAAGTCATCAAGGTGTTGGTGAAAGCGGGAGGAAATGAAAAGATGGAAATTCCTTTGTATGAAGGGAGTCTCAATACAGAAGAGCTAATGGATTTGATCAATTCATTGGACATGTATTTTGACTATCAAGAGGAAACTAATGACAAAAAGAAGGTGAAATTTGCAGTGACCAAATTAAATGGTCATGCAGCTATTTGGTGGGATGAACTATAGACATCCAGAGTGAGGAAAGGAAAGTCGAAGATCTAGCAATGGGATAAAATATAAGAAAAATGAAAGTCAAATTTATGGCCAAAGACTATCAGTTAAATATTTTTAGGCAATTGAAAAATTTAAGGCAAAAGGGAATGTCTGTAAAAGTATACATAGTAGAGTTTTATAGATTGAGTATTAGAGTAGGACATGCAAAAGATGAGATGGAGAAGGTAGCTAGATATATCAATGGCTTAAGGTATGACATCCAGGATGAGATTAGCTTGTTGAGTCTAAAGACTATTGAAGAAGCCTATCAAGCAAGTTTGAAGGCAGAAGAGAAGATATTGAGGAAACAAAGTCAAAGGAATATAGGAAAAAGCTCAGTATGAGGTAGGCGAACTACCAGACCAAAGGGGCAATAGCATCAGCATGAAGCAGGAAGCTCAAGTAGTAGACCACCACAGAGGGGAGAATTTAACAGATGAAGATTTGTGCCTAGAGGAAAAGGGTGCGGAAGAGATGTTCAATGTTATACATGTGGAGAATGGCGACAGATGTCATGGGACTGTCCTCATAAAAAATCATCAAGTCAGAGAAATGTGAATGTGGCTGAGGCAAACCTATAACCACCTCGACTTATGGAAAAGAAAGAACCCCCTAAAGAAGGTGAATCGATGTTATTGAAAAGGACTTTGCTTAGGGCAGAGCAGGAGATTGGAGAACTAGCATAGAGGAAGAATTTGTTTATAACTATCTGTAAATCAAAAGGTAAGTGTTGCATAGTAATAATTGACAGTGGAAGCACTGACAATATTGTTTCTACAGAGATTGTTGACAAGCTCAGACTAGAAAAGGCCATGCACCCTACTCCTTACAAGGTATCATCATTATAGAAGGGACATCAGATTATTGTAACTGAAAAATGCAAAGGTGGAGATACAAATTGGTATGTATAAAGATGTGATATTATGTGATGTAATGCCCATGGATGTATGCCACGTATTGTTGGGAAGAACATAGCAATTTGATTGAAAATCTATTCATGATTGAAGGAGAAACACTTATACTCTAGAGAAGGATGGAACTAAACATACATTGCTGCCATTGAAGGATGATGCTAACAAAGGAATACCTGGAAGTAGTATTATGTTCATAAGTGGAAAGGAGCTACTACAAGAAGTAGTATTATGTTGATAAGTGGAAAGGAGCTACTGCAGGAAGCAGTGAAGAATGAGGAGTTTCATTTTGCTACTGTGGGAATACAAAAGGTAATTTTGACTTCCACAAACTTGGATGATTTTCCTGAAGAATTTAAAATGTTGTTAGATGATTTCGCTGATATTATTGTGGATGGGTTGTCGAATGCATTGCCACCGATTAGGAGTATTAGTCATCATATTGACCTAATACCAGGAGCAAGTTTTTCAAATAAAGAAACATATAGATTAACTCCTCAAGAGAATGCAAAAGTTGGAAGGCAAGTGTAGGAGCTAATGGATAAGGGGCTAATCAGAGAAAGTCTTAGTCGATGTCATGTACCAATAGTACTCGATCCAAAGAAAGGAGGAGAATGGCGCATGTGCACAGATTCCAGAGCCATCAACAAGATCACAATCATGTACAGATTTCCTTTGCCACACATGTATGATTTAATGGACTATTTGAGTGGATCAAAATAATTTACTAAAATATATTTGAAGAGTGGATATCTTCAAATAAGAATCCGAGAAGGCGATGAATGGAAGACTGCATTTAAAACAAATAGTGGGTTGTGTGAGTGGTTAGTGATGCCTTTTGGACTCACTAATGCACCTAGCACATTCATGAGATTAATGGATGAAGTCTTGAAGGAGAATGGTGCATGTGTACAGATTCCAGAGCCATCAACAAGATCACAATTAGGTACAGATTTCCTTTGCCACAAATGGATGATTTAATGGATTGTTTGAGTGGATCAATATAATTTACTAAAATAGATTTGAAGAGTGGATATCATCAAATAAGAATCTAAGAAGGCGATGAATGGAGGATTGCATTTAAAACAAATAGTGGGTTGTATGAGTGGTTAGTGATGCCTTTTGGACTCACTAATGCACCTAGCACATTCATGAGATTAATGAATGAAGTCTTGAAGGAGTATGTCGTCAATTTTGTTATTGTTTATCTTGATGATATTCTAGTTTTTAGTAAAAGTAAAGAAGAACATCTAGAGCATCTTAATTTGGCTCTAAGAACTCTGTATAAAGGGAAACTATTGATAAATTTGAAGAAATGTAGTTTCATGAAGGAAGAACTGGTTTACTTAGGATTTGTAGTTTCTAGAGAAGGCTTGAACATGGATCCAAAGAAAGTCCAAGCAATTTGGAACTGACCTAATCCCAGAAATATATTTGAGGTAAGAATCTTCCATTGTCTTGCAAGTTTTACAGAAATTTTATCAAAGGCTTTAGTCAGACTTGTGCACAAATTCTTGAAACAATTAAGGAGATCAATCAACCATTCAAGTGGAGAGAAGTAGCAGACATAAATTTTAATTTCCCGAAGAAGAAAATCATAGAGGAAACAATTTTGGCTTTACTTGATTTTGAGAATGTCTTTCAAGTAGAAACAGATGCTAGTGGAGTTGCAATTGACAAGGTTTTGAGTCCGGAGCAAAGATCGATAACATACTTCAGTGAGAAATTGAATGATGCAAAGAAGAAATATTCTTCTTGTGATAAAGAGTTTTATGCTATTGTGCAGGCCTTGAAAAAATCGAGACATAATTTGTTGCCAAAAGAATTCATATTGTATTTAGACAATCATGCCTTACAGTTCATCAATAACCAGCCGAAGATGAATCAGAAACAAGCCAAGTGGGTAGAATTTATGTAAAGCTTTACTTTTGTAATAAAGCACAAGAATGGTAAGTCAAATAAAGTAGCAGATGCATTGAGCAGGGTAAGTTTTTGTTGTGCAAGAATTCAACGTTCGTGTTGTAGGATCTGAGGAAATGATTGGAATGTACAAGGATGATGCAGATTTCAAACATATCTATACAACAGTTCAGAATCCAATGAGTCATAAAAGAAGTTAGTGATTGGACTATCTCATTGAAGGAGGCATATTGTTTAAAAGCAACAAGTTGTGTATTCCCAAATGCTCCAATGTACATGGATGATGCAAATTTCAAAGATATCTATACAACAGTTCAGAATCCAATGAGTCATAACAGAAGTTAGTGATTGGACTATCTCATTAAAGGAGGCCTATTGTTTAGAAGCAGCAAGTTGTTTATTCCAAAATGTTCCATGAGGGAAAACATAATAAAGGAGAAACATAGTGGAGGATTATCTAGTCACTTCAGACAAGATAAAACCTTTGCTCAGGTGAATGCTTTTTATTATTGGCCAAAAATGTAGACTGATGTTAAGAAATTTGTTTAGAAGTGAAGGGTATGTCACCATGCAAAAGGGAGGAGTCAAAATGCAGGATTGTATCAGGCATTGCCAATACCAGATCGACTGTGGGATGCAGTTAGCATGGATTTTGTTCTGGGATTACGAAAAACCTAGAGAGGGAATGTTTCCATTTATGCTATAGTAGATAGTTTTTCCAAGATGGCACTTTTCATTGCTTGCAAGAAGACTAGTGATGCAACTCATATAACTAGTTTATTTTTTTTCAAAATTTGTAAGGTTACATGGATTTCCTGTAAGTATTGTGTTTGATCAAGATACCAAGTTTATAGGGCATTTCTGGAGAACTCTTTGGAAGAAACTAGGAGCTAACCTCAGTTTTAGTTCAACAAATTGACAGACCGAAGTAGTAAACAGGAGCTTGGGAAACATATTGAGAAGTTTAGTGTACAAAAAACCTAAGCCATGGGATTTTGCACTAGCTCAAGCTGAGTTTGCTTATAATGATACTCCAAACTAAAGTACTACAATGAGTCCATTTCAGAGTGTTTTTGGGATGAATCCAAGAGGTATGTATGAGCTCAAGGATTTGGGTAAACTGGAGACCAGAAGTGCAAAAGCTGAAGAGTTTGTAGAATAGATATAGAGACTACAGGAAGAAGCCAAGTGCAGATTATAGGAAAGTAGCAAAAAATACAAACAGAGGGTAGATATGAAAAGAAAAGAGAAAGAATTCCAAGTGGGAGATTTAGTGATGGTGTATTTGAGAAAATAAATATTTCTTGTTAAACCATACAATAAACTAAAAATTAAAAAGATAGGGCCATGTAAAATTGTAAGAAATTTTACAGCTAATGCATATGAGATTGAGTTTCCAGAAGAGATTGGAATATCACCCATTTTCAATGTTGAAGATATGTATCCATACAAAGAGCCAGAGACAGAGTTGTAGGGTGAAACTATGGGAGATTAAGTTCAAACTGTGAACTGGGAAGAAAAAATGCCAAAGCCAACTAAGAAAGAAGTGGAAGTTATTTTGGAGAAAAGATTATCCAAATGAACTAGAGGACAGGCTTATTTCCAATATCTAGTCAAATGGAAAGGAAAACTAGTGGAGGATGCTAGCTGGTTGACAACAACACAATTGCAGAAGTATGGAGTAAGTCCTGAAAGTTTGAAGAAAAATTATTTTCTTCCCCAGGAATTTGATGCAGAAGCATCGAGACTTAGCTAGCAATGTGAAAGTTTGTTCACATGTTGTGGCTAAACAAGTTGAAATTCATTGACCTGATGGGTCAAAAAGGCAGTGTTACTGAGAGGGTTTGATCTCTCAAGAAATAAGTTGTATTTCATTATTTTAATAAGTTAGAAAGTGTCTTATTTTAAGCTCAAAGATGATTTGTTAGCATAGGTTTGAGATAGAGCTAGGAACTAGAAGATTTTCTATTAGAGTTATTAAAAATAGGGATTGATTTGTTAGACATATTTAGAGTGATATCTGATTTATAAAATGGAGGAAAAATATAAGGAAAAGAGAGAGGATTGAGGAATGGATTTAGTCGAGTGAGAGAAAAATAATGTGTGGATTGTATTTTGAGACAGAGGCCTTTATTTGTGTAATCAGGCCCAAGGTCGAGACTCTATAACTCTTTTATTATGAATAAATTGGTGTTGTACGCATGATTATATGTACAACGTGGAGATCCTCGAGTGCTTGTTTTCTTTGTATTTTGATAATATTGATGCTTGCTCTATTTTCATGCTTTACAATAGAAATACTGAGTTAAAAGAATAATCGGCGAGTTTAATATATCGTTTTGGTTCCACAAGCAAAAAACCCAAAATACACTAAGAATCGATACAAAACACATTCAGATTTGGAATCCAGACTTAAAATATTATGGACGGAGGTTTTTAATGTTATCAGGTTCGTGAAACATTACAAATCACATCGCCTTAGTGGAGGGGAACCGGCCTATTGAACCATCGAATTTTGACATTGAGACACAATTAGATCCGAAATATTATAGAGGAGGGGTGATAATCTATTGGGTCCGTGAAGGGCTATCACATCACAGCTTTAAAGTGGAAGAAGTCTAGATAGTGGGCATTGTTATTTGCAATTGGCTGATTAGATTGTGGTCATTAGATCACGATATATTGCAACCATTGGATCACGAAGCAGTCTTGCTACAAGAGTGGTATTTTGGGCACATCAAAGGTGGTAACTTGTTTGGAAGGGTCAGCACTTGATCCCACTCAACCTTCGACATGTAGCAAAGTGGGTGGGGAAGAAAACCGCTTTATCGAGCAGTTAAGCCCCGGTCTATTGTCCCACTCGAAATCTCAGATGACCGTCAGATCTCATAGGTTCAGATCAGCTGTCACTGAGGGTCGATGAGTTGACATTAGGTGTACAATAAGCGCAACAATATAAAAAGGTAAATATTAATTTTTCATTGTTTTTCAATTTATTTCGGGGAAAGGGAAAATAATTGGGTTATAGTTTAAAGGTGATATGCGGGGTGATTTTTGGGTTTTCTTGAGTCTGCTTCTACACTGCGTCAGTATGCTAGGTGTTGGGTGTGGAGCTGAATTATCTTCTATATTCAAAAGTATCATCGCATTGGACCCTAGTTCGTAATGGGGCGACAACACTGCCCATAAAATATTCACTGCAGGGGGGGTCTAATGGGGGGCAACTGTGACCTTTAGGATCCCCCCACTGGTGGGGGGATCGGGTCAGCGCCCCCGAAGCTAAGAATAGATGTAAAATTTCCTTGTAAAATGTTGTAATTTCATAGTCAATTTGGGCCATCATTAGGATGAGATCTGACAGTAGAAGTTATGTTTGATTTAGGGTCTTTTGCCCTAGAAGGAAACCCCTTGCTATATATGAGGGAAATGTATTTCATCTATGCATATCTGTATTCTGAATGAGGAAGAGAGAGGAGATTGAGAGAAAAGAGGGAATTATAATGGATCTATTGTAGGTTGTATCTCCTCAGTTTGTTGGATAATATAAAAAAATAACTAGTTGTTTCTCCATGGATGTAGCCCAAATTGGGTGAACCACGTATATCTATGTCTCTATTGTTTTATGTATTTTCTATATTTATACTTCTGCAATATTTTATGTGTTCCATTCCTCTGTAATATATAATTCCCTAACACCTAGTATTAGAGTCGAAGGTATTTTTTGATTGATAAAGTGACAGGAGAGAAGGGTTCCTAGTTCGAGTGGGAGCAATGGCATATATGGTAGGTTTAGGGTTGAAAAATTTAATAGTCAAAACTACTAGCTGTGGAAGATGTAGATGGAATATTATTTGTACCAAAGAGATCTATACCAACCATTGAGCAGAAAGACAAAAAAACTGACGAGTATGACAGACATAGAATGGGATATTCTCGATAGAAAAGCACTTGGAACAATATGACTATGCCTAGCAGCGTCGGTAGCATTTAATATTTCAAAGGAAACAACAACAGAGGATTTAATGTCGACATTGGCCAAACTATATGAAAAAACCTTAGCCTCAAATAAGGTATTTCTTATGAAGCGTTTATTTAATATGAAAATGTCAGAAGGTGGATCTATTGCTAATCATTTAAATGAGTTTAATAGAGTTACCAGTCAGCTAAGTTTTGTAGGGGTAACTTTTGATGATAAAGTTAGGGATCTATTATTTCTATGCTCATTTCCAGAAAGTTGGAATGGTTTAGTTATGGCCATTAGTAACTCTATCTTTGGATCTAGTACTTTAAAGTTTGATGATGTTGTCAGTGCAATCCTTAGGGAGGAAATGTGACGGAAAAGCTCCAGTGACACATCCGGTAATGCTTTCACTGCAGAGATTAGGGGAAGAAAAATGGAAAGAGGAAAGAGCCCTGGATATCACAGTAAGTCAATAAAAGGTAGATCCAAGTCCAGATTGGGGATAGTGTGCTAGAAATGCGGGAAGAAAGGATGCCTGAAGAAAGAGTGCAAGTATCGAAAGGGGAAAGAAGGAGATGCGCAACAAGAAAATAATCATGAAGCGAATGTAATAGGTGGTGTGTTGCAATATGCTTTGATTCTTTCATTAGAAGATATTATTGATGTCTGTGTGGTAGATTCAAGGGCCTCATTTCATGCCACACTTGATAGGAAACATTTTCTAGATTATGTTTAAGGAGATTTTGGACGGGTTCGATTGGGTGATGATAAACCTTGTAAAACAATTATAATGGGTAAAGTTTTCATAAAAAAACAAAATAGAAATTAGTGGCTATTGAAGGAGGTAAGGCATGTTCCAGATTTGAAAAAAATCTGATTTCAACAGGGCAGTTGGGAGGGGAAGGTTGCGTAACTACTTTCACAGATAAAGTCTGGAAGGTCACTAAAGGATCCCCGGTAATAGCGAAAGGAGGAAAGGTTTGTACATTTTATTTATGCAATGGTATTTCTAATTCTGTTAATGCATTAACCTCTACAACAGAAGATACGACATTGTGGCATCATAGGTTTGAGCACGAGTGAGAAGGGGATATAGATTCTTCACTCAAGAAATTTGTTGCCAGGTTTGAAGTATGTTGATTTAAAATTCTATGAGAATTGTGTTTATGGAAAACAGAAGGGAGTCAAATTCCTTAGAGTTGGGAAAGAAAAGAAGAGTGAAAAATTAGAGCTTGTGTGTATAGATGTATTGGGACCTACTCAGGTATCATCTCTTGGTGGCTTTCGTTATTATGTAACTTTTATTGATGATGCAACCAGAAAAACCTGGATTTATTGTATTCGAAATAAATATGATGTATTTGATACTTTCAAGAAATGGAAAGCTTTGGTTGAAAATGAGAGAGGAAAAAGGTTGAAGTGTCTCAGATCAGACAATGGAAGTGAATATTTCAGCAAAGAGTTTGATAGGTACTGTTCATAGAATGGAATTCGTAGAGAGAGGACAGTTCCAGGAACACCAGAAAAAAATGGTGTGTCGGAAATGATGAACGGGACAATCATGGAGTGTGCAAGGTGCATGAGATTCCATGCAAGATTGCCTTTACAATTTTGGGCAGATGTTGTAGATACTGTTGTTTATATAACAAACAGAGGGCGTTCAAGTTCCTTGGATGGTGGTATTAAAAGGAGGCATGCACAAGTAAAAAGGTAAACTACTCCTTTTTAAAGAATTTTGGTTGTGAAGCCTTTGTCCACATTAATAAAGAAAATAGAACAAAGCTTGAAGAAAAATCAAAGAAATGTACCTTTATTGGATATGGTGTTAATGATTTTGGTTATCACTTTTATGATTATGAAAAACACAAAATCAATAGGAGCAGAGATGTCATATTCAATGAGAAGGTTTTGTATAAGGATCAACTATAGGAAAAGAAACAGGAAAAAGAAAACTAACAATACAGAGTGCTTGACGAGATCAAAGGAAAAGTGATGGTACCTAAAAATCATAATGATCAATGGCAAAAACAACAACCACAACAGCAATAAGAACCTCGAACACCGCAAAGTGGTGTTAGAAGATCTACCAAGATAAGTAGACCCCTTGAACAATACTCTCCTTCATTATATTATGTATTGTTGACTGATTCTGGTAAACCAGAATGTTATGAAGAAGTGGTGTAGGTAGAAACTAGGAATAAGTGGGGGCAAGCCATGAAAGAAGAGATGGAATCCTTAGCACATAACTATACTTGGGACTTAGTCAGATTGCCTGCAGGTAAAATGACATTGCAGAATAAATGGGTTTACAAGTTGAAGGAACAAGATGGAGGTAGAAAAAGGTATAAAGCTAGACTTGTGGTGAAAGGGTTTGCATAGAAAAAGGGTATAGACTTTGATGAGATATTTTCTCCTATTGTTAAAATGACTTCAATCAAAACTATTTTAATTCTAGTAGTGGTTGAATATTTGCATGTTGAGCAGTTAGATGTAAAGACAACCTTTCTCCATGGGGATTTGGAGGAAGAGATATATATGCAGCAGCCACAAGGATATGAGGT
>APFE030618014.1:0-10687 GCA_000404065.3 Pinus taeda | reverse complement strand
GAAGCCTAAAATTTTTTTACTTGGCCAGCCTCGAACGTCTGATGAGGAAAAACTCTTTCTGATAGATCTTGGCTTGGGTGAGTTTTTCAATTTTCTCATCTATTCTTGTATAATTGTGTAACAACATGATAATCTTGTTCACTTGAATGCCTTTGGCTGGATTGATAAATGAATGCCTTTTGACTGGATTGGTATTTATCTGAAGCATGGCAGAAAAGCTTTCTGATGCTTGTTCCTGCCTTTTTTCCTTATTTCTTTTAATTTATATTTATCACATTTCATCGAAAAACTTCTCCACAACCATTTGTGTATTGTCATCCACGCTAATGCTTTTCTATTCCCAGCGTCAAAGTGGAAGGATACATCATCAGGTCATCATGTTGACTATGATCAACGGCCTGATGTCTTCAGGTTAGTTTCTTAGCTTTCGCATGACAGTACTTAAGCTTGTTATATTGTATTTAGTTTTATTCATTTCCATTTATCTGGTTTTATTTTTTGTATTGGATTATATTAATTTTATTATCTTGTAAATGTCCATGTTTCTATTCAGAGGTACTGTTAGGTATGCCAGTGTACATGCACATCTTGGGAGAACAGGAAGTAGACGAGATGATCTAGAGTCTTTAGCATACAGTCTAATATTCCTTCTTAGGGGCAGGTTGCCTTGGCAAGGTTACCAGGTACATTTATAAATTATGTTGTTCTCTGACTTGTTTTGTGGAGATTCACATTCAACGTTTTGTCTTATTGCATGTTTTTTCCCTTGTAGGGTGACAACGAGGGCTTTCTTGTTTGTAAAAGGAAGATGGCAACTTCTCCCAAAATGTTGTGTGGCTCCTGTCCAATTCCTTTCCGGCATTTTCTTGAAGCAGTCACAAATATGAAATTCAATGAAGAGCCAAATTATCAGAAGCTTATTTGCCTTTTTGAAGGCATTCTTGGAGCAAATATTTCAACAAGGCCAATTAATACAGATGGAGCTCAGAAGTTCCTATCTCATGTGCGGCCCCAAGTCTCTTCAGTGAAAGTCCCTTAAATCATTAGAAGAACTTGTCTGATTTTTTGGACGTATTTAGAATATTGGATAGATTCAAAGCAATTCTTTGAAGTCGTGGAAGTGTTTGGAAGTGTCATGAGTTGTGGATGTACTTGGAGAAACAACTAGATTGAAACTCTTTGAAGTCCTTGAGATTTTACAAGTTATAAACATTGAAGTATTACAAGTTCCATTCAATTGCTTGGTTGGTGTTGATGTTTAAATTTGTCTTTCTGTTTCAGGTATTTATTGCCATTTTTATTCATATTAATGTGTGTTTAAGTTCAGATTTTATGTTAAAATAGGGTGGTCCAAAACATGTCGATGATGATGAGCAACCCAAGGAGGTTCCAGGTGGAACTCCAGCAACTCAATGGATATCAGTTCACAATTCTCGACAGCCTATGAAACAGAGGTAATGCTTAAAAGACTAAGAAATGAGGAAATTGAGATTTTTATCTTTATTGTCAGTGATCACTTATCAATGTAGCAGAAATTGTCTTAGTTATTGATATATTCATGTATTAGTTGTACAAGAAAGCAATAACCATATGTCAATGATGGAGGTTAGAGTAGAATAGAATATTATTATGGGATGATATCCCACCAAAGGAATATGCCACCACAGAGGATATATTTTAACAGTTCTAGCAGTTCACTCTGCTCACAACCTTTTGGACTCCATTAAGAGCACCATTGTGGTCAAATAGGGTTGTTGCCCCTTATCAACTCTTTATGGGATGATTCTAAATTGGTGAGCTGGAGTAATTTTTTTAGCCGACACATATAGGGGAGGGAAAAGTGTCTTCTACAATACATCTTCTTCTCCCTGCTTTTATTTATTGATGACATGATCCTCGCAGGTTTCACTTGAGGGGTTGAAGAGTCAAATTGGTGTGCTATCCAACTTATGTGACCTTTGATAGTTGTCAGTTAACTTTGGTAAAACTAATGTCATGATCTACAATGTATCATGCTCTCTGTAAGTGGATTAAGGTTAATATGGATTACACATACTTGGGGGTTCAGTTTTAAGGGCCATGGTTTTGTTTGAGTTATGCTTTCTAGCCTTAACTTAACAAGAAGTGATGAGACTGAATGGCACAACAAAATCACCTATTGCAAATCATTTTGGCGAGTCCATAGCAGGAACAATGACCATTAGGGTTTTCAAGGTTGAGGATCAGTTCTTAAAGAATAACTTAGACCTTATGGATAAAAATTCGAACCCCTTTTTCTACATTTTCTCGGCAAATGATTGGTTGATTCAGCGTCTAGAGATGTTAAGTGCAACTGTTCTTTGCTCCTCTGCTCTTGCTATGGTTCTACTCCCAATGGGCAGCTTCAATCCTGGTATGAACGATGAAATTAAGGGTCGTCTATGGGAGATATCTGTTGTTACTGGATGCTTTTATGCATACGATGATGATGCCTAACATTTGAACTCGTGCAGGTTTTGTTGGGATGACACTATCATATGGTCTGTCATTGAACATGTCATTGGTTTCCAATATTCACATCCAATGGACACTTGCAAACTGCATTGTTTCTATAGAACACATCAAACAGTACATGCACATTCCTAGTGAGGCACCAACTCTTATAGAAGATTGCAGACCACCATATAGTTGGCCCTCGCATGGGAAGGTGGAATTGCAAGACTTGAAGGTACCTGAGTTGTGCATTCCAACAAGATGAATGTGTTAACATTTATTTTTTTAACTAAAATTTGAATGGTTTATGATGTTTGCAGTCGAATATATTTTGATATGTGTGCAGATTAGATATAGAGCCAACAACCCCCTTGTTTTACAGGGCATTACATGTACATTTGAGGGAGGGCAAAATATTGGCATTGTTGGGCGAACAGGAAGTGGGAAGACCACTCTCATTATCATCATCCACCCTTGCTTTCAACAATGTCCATTCACATGTCCCTATTCTTCCCCACTCTTTGCTATTCTTCCCCACTCTATACATGTTCTTATTCTTCCCCACTCTATGCTATTCTTCACCACTCTATGCCTTACGGTGTTTCCTTTGCAACATAAGATGCAAATGCTAGTTATTATTATTACATAATTATTATTATGATAACGACTAACATATAAATAGTTGGAAGCGTATATAACTAAAGCATGTAAAATAGGACAAATGTTTTATATTCAAAAACTCTCTCAAAATGCTAACGTTTACGAAGATGTGAAAACATGGAAACACAATTAGCATTGAATAATTAATTAATGTTTAGTAGTCATATTAATATTTGTTCATCAAATCAATACACACTTATTTTATCGCAAATGATGTGTGAATTTAAAAATACATAATTGATTTCAAAGAGTATTCTCGACTAGACATGTTGTTCGCGCTATTGTTGGTGATCTATGGTTTGTATCTACATGTCATCAATCAGACACGAGAGACATAAATGGAAGATAAGTGGAGGAAGTATAATTTACCTATTAGATATCAAGCTGCAAGTGAAATGATAGTAATGTGAATGGACGTGATTGTGTTTTTTCGATGCTAGATTCAATCCATTTCCAAGGTTATTTCTTGACTAAATAGTTTGATACTTATTAGTCCCTACCCTTCGGGCCTGGCAGGGACTATAGTAATCAGTTTTGGTCGGTGGGCATTAGTTTGGCCCACCAACCAATAAAATTCTTTTGCCTTAAACCAAAGTTCCGCGTTATATTATTGCATATTTTATGTTTCCCAGTGCTTTTTAACCAATGACAGCGATGTTCATCTTATTTGGCCTCATATCGAGGCGAGGATCTGGACAAACTTAGGATAAATCTTGATTTAATATATGGATTGAATCAATTTTCTGAACATGGAAACTAATGCTAGCATTGCATTAGCATTAATTCGCTAACATTAAATGTTAGCGTGATATATCAGTGAACTTTCTAAGTTTCCAAGTCTGCATGCATGTTGAAGTGCCCATCGTTGAAGTTGGCAGCTGGATATGTGTTGTCGAGCATAGGGGCGGTGATCGCATCTTCATAAGAGCCGACCTGCGAGCCAACCTGCAAGTTGATCAACCCGCAGTTTCGATGGAATGGAAGCGGAAGGGCAACTCCTCACGGCAGCTCCTCAGTCTCGGCCGGTAGCTCCTCAGTCTGAGACAGACACATCCAAAGGTAAAAATCTATGTTCAGTGATTCGGTAAAGAATTTCAGATCTACTGTTTTTACATCAAAATCAGAAGAGAGCACAAAATATAACTCACCCAAATTTTCTGAGAGAAATAACTACTTCTGGAAACTTTGTATTTTGTAACAGAGACCTGTCAGAAAGCAGAGGCAAAACTAAAGCTCGAAGGTTGCTCTGCGAAGCCCAGTTCTTTATTTCAAATCTGAGTTATCTTCACAACTGGCATGGATGCCACAGTTAGAAGGTCCAAGAATGCCATCTTGTCTTCTTAGTTCCTTCCCCTCAGGTTTTTAATGAATACTTTAGTCGTACTGAATCAATGCGTCTTTACGCCTTGATTCACTTTCTATAACACCATAGCAATTGCAAGTCTGTTATATCTTTGGTGAGGCCCCTGACTAAAACAGTGTATGAAATCAAATAGAAGAGAAGGACGATGCCTGAAAGTAGACAGATAATATGTTAGCTTATTCTAAGACCAACATGAGCTATCAAAGGAAAAACTAAGCAGATGACTTTCTCAATTGAGGAATAAAGAAACGACAAATTCAGTCCTTATAATCTAGAAGGAACAACAACTACAGAAAATGGCATAAATTACTTCCAGATGGCCCTTCACTTCCACAGAGCTAAACAATTATGCAAATCACATCAAGGCCTAAAATTTGTAGACTTCTACTTTAAACACCGTTTTTGTAGGCTGCATCCTTGTATCAAAGTTGAAAACCAAAGAGAGAATACTGGAGCCGAAGCAGAGTTCATGCTCCTAACCTATTCTCCTGGGATGAAATTCCTCTCTAGGGGATCTGATTTCCTTTCATTTCCTCTATTATGGCCCCCTGTACCATGTGTGGAGCACCCAGCAGCTGGAGATCAGGGCAACTTGGAACCTAGTGAGCCTAGTTATACGATTATAGAAACTTTTATTTTCCTCTTTGAGATTCTGCAACCTATTTCTGAGTGCCTTGAATCAAAGAGCATTATAGAGGATTGAAAGGGTAATGAGTGTCACCTCCGACTACCAACCCAAGGGCAAGACTCAAGAGTAAAGAGACTCACACATCTCTAATGAGAAAATTAGGACAGATCTAACGTAACAAGAGACAATCGTTATTCTTTGTCGCAGGTTCAAGCAAATGCAGAGTTTCTCAAGCATGAAGCATATTAGCAAACAACTTATAGATGCATTGAAAACACTATCCTTGTAAATTGAAGGATAACTAAATTTATTTTAACATCAACAGCAAAAGCTGAAAATTATCAAACTACCTGTTGGAAGAAGGAGCCCGTTTGTTTCATCCCCTGCTGCGCTGTGTATGAATGGCGCACTGACCCATTCCCTTAGCCGCTACAGTCGCCTGAGAAGTCTCCACCTTAAATTGGGTCGTTTATAAATATGAGGCAGGGAGAACCAGAGATTGACACAACTCTCAGATAGTTTGAAAGCATTGAACAGATGTCACCGATTGTTTTAAATCGTGCCGATGTCACCGATTGTTTTAAATCGTGCCACTCATGCCTCGAAGCTGCAACATAAAGTTTAGTATCAAAATAAAATAAACGCATATGACAGATAATACTCTTCATGAACGATAGAAAAAAAGTGGTTATGCACCCACAAGTGAAGCACAATAAAGAGAGTCCACAATAAATAAATCTCAACCATATGCAACTGTTATGACACGAAAGAAGACCTATATTAAGATTAAATATGTACAATATGACCCCAAAGAGATTAGGTATAAGATTAACTATGTACATATAAGAACACGCATGCAAAACATTGCTCAACATATAAACTTACCATACATATTCTGATATAAAATAAGTTCTGAAAGTTCTGAGTATTTACTACAGAGATTTATGTAGCATCATACAAAACTGCAACAGCTTTGTTGTATTGAATTGTCAACCCAAAATGAACCATTCAAACGCAGGAAATGATTTTAGGAGGCTCTTCTCTTTTTTCTGAATGCAATGAAATCTGCAAGACCAAACAATGGTGATGGCTTCACAGGGTCGAAGTAAGATAACTCCCCCTTAGCTCTCTTCAACAATTCAATTGCAAATTCTTTTGCTTTCTCCAAACCCATGAACTTGGGATAAGTGGCCTTATCACTAATCAAATCCTTTCCTGCAGTCTTCCCCAATTCTTCCGACGATTTCGTGACATCCAGTATGTCATCCACAATCTGAAACAAAAGCCCCAAGCAATTAGCATACCTTCGAATTCTCGAGATCTCATCCTCCGATGCACCGCCGATGATGGCCCCGCACACGACCGAGCACTCCAAAATAACTCCAGTCTTGTGATTGTGAATCCATTCGAGAGTCTCAAGATCAATAGAAGCATCCCCTTCGCTCACAAGATCAAGAAACTGCCCACCCATAACCCCTTGAGAACGAGTTGTTCTACCTAACTCACAAACCACCCTCAAAACCCTATCACTCCCCACAGTTTTACTTGTGGAGACTGCAACGTGCTCGATCGCAACTGCAAGAAGTGCAACTCCTGCAAGAAGAGCAGTGCCTTCGCCGAACACTTTATGGTTTGTGGGCTTTCCTTGGCGTATATCATCATTGTCCAAGCAGGGCAATTCATCATGTAGGAGTGACATTACATGAATCATCTGTATTGCACAGGCAACCGGCATGGCGAGCTCTTGGGTTCCTCCCACAAGATCACATGCAGCGATACACAGAATAGGATGAACTCGCTTGCCTCCAGACAGAACAGAATAGCGCATGGATTCATGTAACTTTTCAGGAAAACGAACTGGGACAGCCTTGTCAAGTGCCTCATTCACTGCAACTGCCTTGGCATGCATGTACTCATTCAAATCAAATTCCATGACCTCCTTCTTTTTTTCTGGAAGATCAATTAGTGGAACAATTCTGCTTGAGGCTCTACATATCGATACTTCTTCTCCATATGAAGATAACTTCTCCTTCGAATAGCGGCCTCGGAGGC
This sequence comes from Pinus taeda, assembly GCA_000404065.3. Taxonomy (NCBI): domain Eukaryota; kingdom Viridiplantae; phylum Streptophyta; class Pinopsida; order Pinales; family Pinaceae; genus Pinus; species Pinus taeda. The sequence continues at coordinate 3,512 of APFE030618014.1, read as the reverse complement.
CCAGATGCTCGTCACTAAAAACCCTGAGTGAGGTTGAAGCTCCATGAAAATGCTTTTGCAGGATGGGAAACCCTTGTATAGGCTGCAGGGTAGGACAAGTAGTTCTCATGCCTCCGTAAGCGATGGTTGTCATACCGCTGCAAGCCATGTCGTTGCTCTATAAATCTTGGAATGCAAGATAATGCAATTGAGGAATTGTGTATAGATCTTCAAAGCAGGGAAGTATACCAGCAGCAGGGGATTCAGCAGCAGGGGATCAAGTTCACTGATGGACCAGCAGCAGGGGATTCAGCAGCTCGATGGATTGATATATGGGCAACAGGCGTCCCGACGGAGGAGGCAGCAACCGCCACGTTTTGCTCATGCGAACGACTGCAAACCGGGCAGATACGCTGCGGGCTGCCGATGAGCGAACGATCGTAAACCGGGCAGATACGCTGCGGGCTGCGGCAGGGACTAGCTACCCCCCAGCCCGTCTTGTTTATATTATGTTGTGACTATATGAAAATGAAACATGGAAATGGAGAGTGTTATGTAATTATAGTTTTATGGTGATTTTTAAGAAAAATGGTTTTTGGTAATGTAAGGATCTTGAAATTTTTCTATGTTTAAAGTTTTTATACATTATTGTAAAATTTACAAATGAAATTTGTTGCTTAACAAAATTAATAATAATTTTGGAATGTTATTTTTTTTTAAATTTTATTGCAAAATAGCATAAATTATAGGAAATTATAAACTATTACATAATTTGCTTGAACAAAGTTCATTTAATATTTGGATTTTGTTCATTTAATATTTGTATAATAATATTTGGATAATGAGATAAAGGAAACAAGGTATCCAAATCATTAATTAGCATCTAGAATCTGAAATTATTTCTATAAAGTAAACGTTGACCAATAGAAAGGAAAGTCTACATAGTATATGTGTTGAATACACATTGGTTTGGTGAATAAGTATAGAAAATAGTTTTTTTATTTGAAAAAAAAGCTTTAATTAATGAAAGTAGAATGTGATCCATGATATTAATAAAATAGTAATATCTCGATAACAATTTATAAAACATGTCAGACACGTCCATCATAAAATGTAATAGTATCAATTAGATTACTTAAATTTTGAATTTAAGTAAAATGTGTATGATTTATAGTAACAAATTTCACAACAAAATTTTATGATCAAAGAAAGGGAAAATTAGTACAAGCTATATTTGGGTACTATTAAAATTGATAGTAGTTAAATGTCATTTCATAATTAAGATGTATCAATTAGATTATGTAAATTTGAATTTAAGTAAGATGTGTATGATTTAAAGTAACAGATTTCACAACAAAATTTTATGATCAAAGAAGGGGAAAATATATGCTAGCTATATTTGGGTACTATTAAAATCAACAGTAGTTAAATGTCGTTTCATAATTAAGATGTCAATTTGTGATTTTGGTAATTTATCAACATCATTAATTCTTGCATCATTGAGGAGAGCACAGTGTCATGTCACATAGATTTAAAATACAACTTATTTAATATTTCATAATAAGATTAGCTTTTGTAGTCGAAGGATTATGATAATTGTTTAAAAAAATGATATTAGTTCCCTCTGTAATGTCATCCCTATGTAATTTCTTCACTATAGGGCACCCTTGTCTGTGCAAGGGACCTTAGTTCTCCATCACATACTTCGTCCTCCACATAAAAAAATAATAATATTAATTCGACATGTGTTCATCCCCCTTGGGTGGTGTATGCAAGCAATTTGCAACAACTTGCACCGACATCAAGCATAGAACTAATGTAATAGTGTCCTACAACTGAAGCAAGTGTCAATCAACTCTTGCATCATAGCATAGTGCACTAACATAAGAGTGAGTGTTAGAGCAGTTACCAACCCAATGGTCACCCTCAAAATTATTTTTATTTTAATTTTAAAATGAATTGTGAGGCACTCCAAAAAAATTGAAAATAAAATGCCCACTAGATGAATTATCTCCCACAAGATCTTCCTAGGTGAATAGGAAATTAGAAATAACATTTACTCATTATTTTTGAATTTATGCAAAAATAGAAATATTAAGCATTTTCTGGAAACATTGGTTAAAATTACAAAAGCGCTATCAAATAATGTAGAGTCAATGCAACTCAACCAGTAGCCAAGTGCTATAGTCCCTCATGAGGCAAGGACTTATAACAAGGAGGAAAAGAGGATAGAAAATGGTAAAAGATTTAGCTATTAAAAATGTAATTGGTCATATAAAAAAAATTACAAATTATTTTTATGAAGAAACAATGAAAAGTACTCTATTTTTTATTTGAGATGATGGTGGTGGGGGTGGTTAACATCCACTGATACTAAACTTTGGTCTATCACACCTAAAGAAACAAATTATTTAGTTTGATTTAAGATTTTATTCCTATGCTCAAAAACTTTGGAGAGAAGCCTCTAGAGCTCACTGTAATTTTGACAACTTAAAAGGCTAGGAAGGTCAATATTGCAACAAAGATTTTGAAACTAAGATCTAATGAGGTTGTACATAGAGCACTCTACCAGGAGGTGATTTCTATCCTTGGTGTTTTAGGAATTGCCCAACGACCTATTTCACTATGGAGCTCATGAGAGTTCCTTCTAATCTTGGCTATATTAATTTTCTTCTTTGAGCTAGTTAAAAGAAAGAGATACTTTTGATCTTTTAGGGTGGGGTTGATGACCTCCTTATAATTTCTTAATTTTCTTTTAATTGTTTTACAGCACAACATTCTTGTCGATCTCCCAATGATTTAACCAAGCCCTCGTGTCTTTATACCAACCTCGTTGGACATTGAAGTGGTTCTTGTCGATCTCCCAATGGTTTAACCAAGCCCTCGTGTCTTTATACCAACCTCATTAGACACTGAAGTGGTTTTGGCTGGAATTTAAAGCTCGCTTGAAAAGTCTATGAAATTTAGCTAATAAATTTTTTAAGGAAATAAGACTTAGAGAATTACAACAACCACATCACTTTTGTCCACATAAATGAATTTATAAAATTTTGAATAATATAAATTATAATTATATGAATTATTACAAATTTATAATTATCTCATTTTATAAATATTTTTAGTTTAAACAAAAATTTTATTAATTTTTAATTAATATCTTTTTATAATATCTTTAATTTAAAGATATTTTTTTTAAATATAGTAAACATAAATCTCTGGTCACTTCTTTGATTTAAGAAACAAGGCTTTGAAATGTAATCGATTCGGAAAGAACGGGAAGAAAACGCGTCAAAGATGGAACTTCAAACTTCATAGTTGGATATCGAGGAGGATTTTGAATCTAAATTAGGGACCTATGTTTGAAAATTTTACCATATATTTTTTTTATATTCCGTAAGTATTATTTTTTTTTTAATTTTGATTTTTTTCCAACTTTGATTTTTTGTTTTTCTATAATTTATATTAATGCTGAATTTATGTTTGAAAATTTTGCCGGCTTAGGTTTTTTTAATCTATAAATACTATTTATCTTA
>APFE030618011.1:0-15399 GCA_000404065.3 Pinus taeda | reverse complement strand
ACTGAAGCTGATGAGACCGTTGGGTTAATTTTGAAACATCAGCTTCCTCACCCAGATAATTGGCAGGACTTAGTAAAATTACTTTTGAATCAGGGGTGAAAAGGAAAACAAGTTTTGTAGCAACACAGTTAATACTGCACTTACAGGTGGACAAAGCCACTACAGAAAGTATAAAGGCAGTGAGCCAGCTCAGTACAGGTAGTCAACATCAACAACGACATCAGCAGGTACAGAGGGCAGATTCAAGAAAGATACAGAGAATCAGAGACAGAAAGGCACTTTAATGCTTCATTCATGAAGAGCAGCGCAGATTAAAGTCCGCAGTATTCAAAGGGCAAAAAACCATTCTGACAGCATTTAAAAGCTTTTACTATCACTTACACTTGCAATAACTTCTCATCTACTTTATCTATACAGGTGTAACAGATATTTCTTCCTCAGATGACCTAATTCCTGAGATATTTTGTAAACAAATTGTATATATTCCCCCTCGCGTTTTTTGAGAGGGGTTGGACTCCGGATGTAAGTTTTTTTTCTTTCCTGAGATATTCTCTGCTACTCTGATATTGTAAATTCCACAGACAGTTTAATACAAAGGCAGTGGGATTTCTTCAATGAGGTGTTTTCTCCTGGTCTCTTGGTGATGTGTGGCTTGAAGTTGCAGGATTCCTGTTCATTACATGACTCAATAAGTTTTCTAATGGCTCAGTATGTTATGAAAGTTTCCCGTTATTCCATATGTTGTTCATATTCCTGTCTCTCATGTTTTCTCTGTGTTTAAAACTCTAGACAGTAAAGAAAAAGGATAGCTCCAGGATTTAGTTATTCACTACCCTGAGCTCAATCTGAACTGCCTCGTATGTTTTCTTCTTCTAAAAGTGTTTAAAGGGTAATTCTTGAATGCTACCTTTAAACCATCTCCTTACTGTGCATTGTTGTTTTTAAGAATTCAAGTGATTGCTCTTAGATGACATGCCTTTTCCACAAATATACAACCCAAAGTAACGAAATCTTCATTGCTCATTACTAGTTGTATATGCATCACAATCAAAATTTCACAGTTTGTTCCATAAAATGCACACAGGCCCTATAGCTTTTCCCCTCACCTGAATCAAGATTTCAAGAGAAACACTCCTAGACCCCATTGCCCAATGGATTAATCATCTGTTGATATATTTCAGAAGAAACAGGAGCATCCTCCCAACCGAATACACAAAAACAACCCAAAAACTCAACTCACAACTAGCCTAAAATCCTCACTGAAAGCAGTGATAAACCCAATAGAGAGAGCCCTCTCTGACTGCAGCTGGGCTAGAAGCTGCAGCCCAAAGTTTGGTTAGTGGTTACCCCGGCCGTATCCTCTTGGGAGTCAAAGAGGACAACCTGGGTGTTAACAGTGTGCACGCTGAGTGTGCGCGCTCTTGTAGATGAGTGTGTAGGGAGGAGAAGTCTGTAATTGAATGCTTATTCATAATAAATACTGTTTGGGGAGCAATTTTGATGCATCTGTGCCTTATTATTTACCTCTGTTTAAGTTATGTATCTTCACTTTGTGATCTGTTTTACTTGAATCAATGCTTATTTACCACGTGAAATAGGTAGATCTATAATATTTATGCATAATAAGTACAATTCAGTACCTTCGTGAATATCTGAAGGTCATTTTGATAGAGTTGTAATAGTTTATAGTTGGAGGGAACAAATCTATGTGAAGGAAGATCTAAACCCTAAGAACCTTAGGAAACCATCACACAAGCCTCTGGATGCAGAAATCTGGTTCTAGCATCCCCCAATACTGCTTTGGGTGAGATTGCAACCTGCGCTACGTAGGTTGTTTCTGAAAGGGCTAACAATTAGGGTTTTGTTGGTTGGCATTTCTAACTCTGAACCTGGGTTAGGACCCCCTTAAGCCAACAATTATCTTTGAGATGAGTGATCATGGAAACACAATTCTTAAGGATCTTATCAACTACATGCACTTTGGAAGATCCTAGGAGATGAGAAGTAGGTGAAGGTGGAAGTTAGCCATGCAATGCCTCATATGGCATCATCTTGGTGTCTTTCATGATATTTAGTATTATACCACCATTCAACGAAATGCAACCATTGTACGCATTGATACTACCTATATGAAGTGAAGCACCAAAGATAGGTCTCCAAATGTTTGTTGACTGCTTCTGTTTAGCCATATGTCTAAGGATGATAAGCGATACTCATTTGGAGTTGCATTCCATGTAGCTTGAAAAATTCTTGCCAAAAATTGATAGTGAAAGTGGGATGTTGATAAGACACAATGGAAGTCAGCATGCCATGCAATTTAAAAATTTGATCCATGAAAACTTGAGCGACCAATGTTGGGGTAAATGGGTGCAGTAAAGCACAAAAATGAGCATATTTGGAAATTCTGCCAACAACCACCATGATGAATGATTTTTTTCCTGAATTTGGGAGACCTATAGTGAAATCCATGGAGACATTTGTCCATATGGAAGTAGGTAGTGACAAGGGTTGTAAAGTGCTCAGGAGCTTGATCATTTCCTCTTTGTTGTGCTGACATACTTCACATTTGGCTAAAAAAGTGTGAATGTCTTGTTTCATTCTGTCCCAAAAGAAAGAGTAGCGTGCACGTGCACAAGTCTTCTATTAGCTTGAGTTCTTTGCAACATGCGAGGAGTTTAGTTCTTCCAAGATGAAAGTTTTGAGGGTGGATTTCTGGGAGATCACCACATGATATTTATATAGAATAATATCATCCTTCCAAGAGTAACCTTGTGAGGGATTAGGGTCTAATCATAACTTGTTGATGAGATGGGACAAAGAGGGGTGGAAGAACCATTCATGACAAGCCTCTTCAATCCAAGCTGGTATGAGAAGAGAGAGGGAGAAAAGGGTGCTATATTCCTCAAATTGGCGAGATAAGGCAACAACGACAACATTGTCATGTCCCTTCTTGTATACTATCTCATAATCATAGCCCAACATTTTGGTGAACCATTTATTTTGTTGTGGAAACGATAAACCCTGCTATAGGAAGTATTTCCAACTATGATGGTTAGTGTGGATTGGGAAATAACTCCCCAATAAGTATGGTCACCAAGTGTCTACTGAATGTAATATATACATCATTACTTTCTCATACATAGATTGACCCAAATGCTTTCCACTGAGTTGTTGACTGGTTAAAGCGAGTGGTCGACCTTCCTACATTACTACTACTCTAATGCCCATATATGAAGCATCACTTTCAACCAAAAAAGGTTTTGTGAAGTCTGGTAGGGCCAATACAGGTGTGAAGCACATGGCTTGTCCGCTATGCTGCGTCAATTTAGAGAAATTTATTTTTCTTTATAAGATTGGTGAGGGCCTAGAAATGCATCCATAATTGCTGACAAATTTGTGATAGTAGTATATGAGACTCAAGAACCCCCTCAAGCTCTTCAAGGTTTTTGGTTGGTGCCCTTAAGACCTCAAGAATATTTTTAGGATCAACCCTTACTCTGACGTGACCTACAATGTGTCACAAATACTCCAATTCTTCCACGCGAAAAGAACATTTGGATAGTTTGACAAATAATTTATGATCCTGTAGAAGTTTCAATACCTTTTCAACATGCTGAAGATGTGTGTCCCATGATGTGATGTAGATGAGGATGTCATAAAAAAAGACTAGGACAAAATTTCTAAGATATGGATTCAAAAGGTGGTTCACGAGGCTCTGAAAAGTGGATGGGGTATTAAAAATACCAAATGGCATGTCCAAGAATTCATAATGGCCTTCATGGGTTATGAATGCTATCTTGGGAAAGCCATCTTCCTTCATCCGTATTTGGTGATAGCCAGAGCGAAGGTCCAAATTGGTAAAAAATTTGGCACCATATAGTTCATCAAGTATGTCATCAACTACTGGGATAGGAAATTTGTCCTTAATGGTGAGCTTGTTGAGGGACCAAAAGTCTGGACACACGCACCATTCACCATATTTATTTAAAACCAACCACTGGGGGTGAATAGGGGTTGCTGCTGTGATGAATAACACTTTATTCGAGGAGTTCCTTGATAATTTTTTCAATCTCATTATTTTGTGCAAAAGGATGTTATGATCATGTTCACCCCTAGATGGTGGAAGCTCCTTGGGTTTGTCAAAAACCCAATGGTGGTGATCCAATACCTGTGGCATATCTTGATGAATGTTAATGAGAGTGGATTCGTGGATGGCATTGAATTGCACGATTACCTTGTGATGGCCCTTTTTAAAAATCTTCTCCATTTGATGCGAGTTGGTGATAGTAGGATCACCTACCTGGAACCCCCACAATGTATGAGTGTGGGTGTTCTTCTTATAGCTCATATAGATCTCTTGAAAGTCCATGGTGATAGGGCCCAGTGTATGAAGCCATTATTTTCCAAGAACAATGTCACAACCACCCATTTCAATGGAAAACAGGTGGGTTTTGCTAAATTTCCAAATTGTTCTATGCTGTTTCAGTTACTTCAACCCAATTCAATCCTTCATTAAGAAATGCATCCAATTTTAGCAATGTTTCTAATCATAAATAGTAGCTAACGATAGAAAAATATATGCAATGACAAAGGAGACAATAGAACAACCACAAGAGACACCAGATTGGTCAAAGACTAGGGAAAACCCCCACAAGGGGGAAAACCCTTTAAAATATTATTCTTATTAGATTGTCATAAAATGTTTTAGTAGAGAGTACAATGAGACCAATACATAATATTTCAGAATAAAATTACCCAATACAAATAAGAAAGAGACATCCATAATCATTATACTATAGAGAGAAACCTTCTAGCCTTTAGACATCTATGGTCAATTGCAGTCAATTGTCAAACCCTAGATCAAAACCCTGGGCACACTCATCAAGAAATTCTATGAGTGATTGTGACCTCCCGGTCACTCTCTGAGGCACCATGAGCAAGATAATTTGACTTCTAATCATTCCCTGAGATATTACGAGCGTGATACTATGGAGCATAACAAACTCAATCCCTCGGTCTCTCCCTGCAAGGTGTTATGCGAGTGACTATGATGACCTAATCACTCCCTAAGCCACTTTGTTCGTGCAGCTATAGAAAAAAAATGATTCAAACCCTCAGTTGGTTCCTTCTGGATGTCATGCGATTGGCTATAATGCCCTAGTCGCTCCTAGAGGCACTGCTTGTGTGCGACAGTGGTCAGATTTGCCCACATATGATCTCAGGGCCTCAGTCACATCCTTCAATATAATATGTGAGAAACTGTGTCTTCCCAGTCACACTTAGAGATACTATGAGTGTGAAAATATAGTTGGATCTGACCTGCAATGAGTGTGCGACCGGAAAACAAAAAACCTTAATCCGTGTGAGCCTCAAACCTAAAACTTTAGACCCTGGGTGAGCTTCCTCCAATGAACCGTGTGAACCAAACAATATACAAATAGAGAAGAAGATGCTTGATGATAATGATGTCAAATGAGCTTGAGGTATCTTATATTTATAGGCTTCCATGAGGGTCTAGTTGATGTTGAGGCTGACCTGTCCAATTGTACCCATGTGTAGGGCCGACATAATCCAATGTACATGAGTGGGTTCATAAATTCAAAAACCAACTTTTTCTTATCCAAATGAGGTGATATTTAGGTTGATTTTGGTCCTCTCAAATAGAAGAATTCAATGCAATCATAATATCTATCATCTGAACTATCCAAGGTGGAATTTGACCCTATCTGCATCAATTAACACTCCCTCTCAATTAGGAAGAATTCCACCTGCCAATATCTATCCATTGATCATCACATCATCTTGTCACGATGTCGTCATGTTGTGACCATCTCTGCTAAACTTTATCTACTAAAACATTCTTGAATCTAAAATAAGAAGAATTGGGGAGCATCAGCTTCCACCCTCTATCTCATGGGGTAGTCACATATCTCAACCCCATATCGAGCAATATGATATCAAACACACAATGGATCACATATCAACCATAGAATCACATCGGGGAGAATATTCTCAACCCAAAACCACAAAGGGGATAAAATATCAACCCAATCCTATTGCCTGCTAATCTTCCCATCAATGACCCTCAAGAGTCATGAGGTAGAACACCTAGATCATAATTGACTTGCATTGTATGCCCCAAGTATACTCTCAACCCGTTGGCCAAAATGGGAGAGATTTTCCCAATAAGCTTGACTTGTGGGTATGATGCCAACTGGGGTATACTTTGCATAGACTATATATGGGAGAATCATCTCCAAAACTATGTAGATAGGGGAGAAACATCTCATCCTTGTGGGTAATAGATAGGGGCGATACCTTATTGTTTAGAGATCCCTCAACCCCAAGAGTCCTCTATCTCAATTCCTCACCCTCGGAGCTCAATAGGTGGGAAGAGCTGGCTCAGTGTCCTCGATTAGCACTGCCCCTTTTCAGGAGGGGTCACATCCATGATTCAAAGTTGATTTTTGAATACCAAGAGCTTCCCTTTCAGTAAAGATTTGGTGAAAATATCTACAATCTGTTCATCTGTCGATGTTGGCTTAGTGGGTCCTGACCCAGGTTCAGACTTAGTTGTGCCAAAAAAAACCCTACACTACTGGCCCTTTTGGCAACAATCCGTGTAGCGTGGACTGAAGTCTCACCCGAAGCAGTATGGGGGGTTTCTAGAATGAAGTTCCCACATCCAAAGATCAATGTGATGTCTTTTTATGACCTAGATTTTCCTTTGCGCAGATTTATAGGCCCTAAGGGCTTAGCGCTGTAATTTCCCTCAATTGGCCTCTAGACCTCCATGAAGGTCTGTGACTAGCTTTTGTGGACCTTTAACAACTAGATTATCTACTTACACACATCATAGACTAATCTTAGGTCAGAATCCACACAACCTTTTTTTAGTGCGTAATAAACTTAACATAGGGAATGATATTCTTCATCTAATCACTTAACATTAATTGCGTTCAGTTAATAAGATGGATCCAGTAAATTCGCACATCAATACATCATTATTTCATAAAGACACCATTCAATACAACATATATCACAATAAGAAATAACATAAGTATAGAGATAAAGCACAGGAATTTCTGCAACAACCTTCTTTATTGATCTTCAGTATAAGTTTACAGACTCAATACTTCTCTGCGCACTCAGCTGCAGACACTACTCTAGGCCTCTGTGCACTCAGCTACAAAGCATTTCCTCCCTCCAAGAATTACTTTCCTGTGCTAACTCTCTAAAATCCTTCTGTTGTACCCATAGACAAAAGACTTCGATCTCCCTTAGACTCTTTATGAAACGCCTATATATACAATCCCATGGTTCGTGGACCATGGGTAGATCTTCAAAAATCAACTCAAGTTTACATAAATGAGGGTAAAAACCATTTATGACTCTTAACTAAATCCGCGCTCCGCGTTCACAATTCACGAAGACTTTACATCTTTATACATCAAAACTTGGGCTTTTGGCCCAAAAATGACCTAGGGGACCCCATCCCAATAGGTCCCCAACACAAAGGTCGTGACTTGCCCTTAAGTCACTCAACTGGCACTGTGATATTGTTGTGAAGATCCCCCAACTCCACCTACACAACTGCTACTTCATCCACGCTCTATGTGGCTATATACTTCACTTGTTCGACCATCTGCTCTGTAGCTAGTCCTTTGCCGACTTGCTTGATCTTCTTTTGTGTGAGATGCAAGTTCGTCAGCTTTTCCTGAATGTTGGCTGAGAATTGGTAGGCTTTGTCCAACCAAGGACCCAACCATGCCTTAAGCACTACCTCTTTTTTTTTGCGCTGCTTCCACTTGTGCAAGGAGCTTCTTTGCCTCTTATAACTTGGCAAGGCGCTATGTTGTAGAAATGGAGAGCGTCGTCGCCCTAACTTCGTTGTACTACTGTTGGAGCTCGTAGATCTCTGTACTTAATATATGCAGGGTTGGATCTTTTTGTAGGGTGGTGGGCCCCAGTATTGCAACAATAATGCTGCAACTCCTGGGACTCCCTTCTTTAATTTTATCAACTCGGTAGTTCGTAACAAACTTGGAAGTGACAGTGCTATATGCACAAGTACTAGCTCTTGCCGCAACTGTCACTTGGTCAGCTGGCACAAGTCCACTAGGGGCTTAATCCAACTTCTATGAGCTCTGAGAAGAAGCTTTTTAACTGATGGATGAAAGCTAACTCAAAGGAAGCTAATCTACTTGCAGAAAGAAACTGAAAAGTTGAAAGGAAATGCAAACCCTAGCAGAGGTGGATCGGTGAGAGAAAATGCTTGTAGGAGGTTGGGAAGGTTTAGAGAGGGCCTAAGGGGTCCCTAACACCCTTCTAGAGAGTTTCACAGAGTTTTGTTATCAAGAAACCACTTTCGTGAGCTTCTACAGGAAGTCTGCAGGGGTTCTACAGGATGTTCTGGAATTTCTACAAGATGGCTGTAATTTTCTACAGGATGTTCAGAAATGGGATTTTGTAGGATGGATGGAGGGAGAGAGATGAAGGAGTGGTTATGGAGGTGAGAGAATGGCGTGAGGAGGTCTAGGCCTTGGGGGATGGAGTTGAAGGGTGGCGAGGATGGTTGGATTTATTCAAGGCGGAGTGGAGCAATGTTGCACAAAAATATGGGAACTAGGGCAAAGTGAGAAAATGGCAAATGTGAGGCAAGAATCCGGGTTGGAGGATGGAGCAGATGGGATTGATGGAGTACAGGTGGATGGAGAGGTATTACAGGCGCTCTGCAAGTTATTTTTCGAATTTGACAAATGAAGACTTGGAAAATCAAGAACCTAATTACTTTGACCTAATCTGACCTAAATAACAACAAAGGAAATGAACATAAGTCTATTTGCAGCAAAATCATATGAAGTAACTATGAAACTGAGAAATAATGAACCTAATCATGCAACCACAACTGATATCAACTTTGGCAAATGAAAATCTAACACTAATAATTGCATGGTGGAGCAAAGGCCGTGTTTTTGGTGGCAGCAAGGTCACCTTTGTCCCAGCTCACGATCCCACTGAGGGAGAGGTGAGATCAGAGGTGCTTGATGGCCTTTTTCTGAAGATCTTCTCTGTTATTATCCTATCAAATCAATCTAAACATAAAAATCCTTTTTAATCATCAAACGCAATCTAAATAACAGATTTTATTCTAAGAATGTAGCAAAAACACATAAAGGTAAACAAAGGAGGTACTGGGCACTTGAGATGGGCCCAACCCCAAGAGCTACAACCTCCTAAGAGAGATTATAGCTGGTGAAAATCTAGATTCATCTTTATTGATCAGAAGAATAGTTACATTCCAAAAACTGTCCACAAGGAAAACTTGAAAATGTGCTGAAATGCAGAGCTAAACTACTGCCTAAAAAATGACTAAAAACCGAACTACAAACTAGCTCACTTCTGCCTACAAAGTGATTAACTGAAATGAGGCCCTAAGCCTTCTTATTTATACAAATTGAGGACCCCAACAACCCTCCTAAATTTTAGGAATTCGGTTTCCAAAACTTGTAGTTAACAACACCTTTACTAGCCCTTGCTCGGCTGCCCTTGTGATCATTGATGTGGTGGCCCTTGAACTCCGAGCTGATGGTGGAGAATTCGAGGTAAGGGCCCATAAATGAAGGGGACACCTTCCTAAAAATCCTCTCCCTTGTTCTTCCACGAATTTGGCTACCAAGTGCTCATCAAAACCTTTGATTTTGTCTCAAAATTGACCAAAAGGCTGCACAAAGCACCCATTAGACTTGTTGGCATAATGATTAACCCAATTCACTCTATTAGCATAAATATAATAAAATACATGCAATAAACTAATGAGAATGGTGGATTAAGTTGAATTAGGAGGTTGAATGAGCCCATATAATTAGCCATTTTTGGGGCTCATCATAGGGTTTTCACCACTTCCATGTCCTGTTCAAACAAAGTTGTGTAGTCAACAACCGTGACATCCACAGTAGCTATCCCCTCCTTGATGGCAGCACTGCGCTGTTCCCTAACCTTGGGAGGAGTCGAAGGTTGTGACTTGAGTTCCACCTCTGTGATTTTCAAATTGAGTTCAAATTGAACTATGGCCACCTCTTCCTTTGCATCACGAACGCTTGTAGTGATTTTCCAGATCTAGGCCTCTAGTTGCGTGTCCTCAGGGATGTGCAACTATGACACTGTTCGACACGCCTCTGCAACCTACCACCAACTGGGCACTTTGCACTTGGATTGTATCCCTTTCCTTCAGGGCCTGCATCTTTTCAATGAACATTTGTTCATTATTCACACTATACTCGCTAATTAAACTGAGAGCAAGCTACTCCCGCGCTCTCAATTCTGCTATCACGCCTGTCTGGAGCATGTGAAGATATTCATTGGGGAGTGCTGCAATATTGAGGTTGATGTTGTTCAAGGTGATAACGATGATCTTGTCATTGACCGATTCTATGCTCAGGGACCCTTTTGGTAGTGCAACTTCCCTAAGGTCCACTATCCTGACCAAATCGGTAGCCTGACTTGTCCCTGGTACCAGGCTCATCTATATGACACTGACCTGACCTGCGCCGACCTATATTCTATTGATCTAGATCTGCAGTTTGCGCATATCCTTCTAAATATTATGTAATGACTGCATGTGTTATTGCTCGAATTGCTGCAACAATTTAGATGTAGTGTCACACACTTTGTCCTTGATCTCGTCGGGATCGCCCTCTGTCAGCATAATGGGTTCCACCTGTGGTTTAGTCACCTTTGTCTTGTTCTGGGACCCCTCCTACTACAGTTCTCTGCACTTGCTTACCTGAAATGGGGTGCCCTGCCCCTCATCACCTCAACTGCCCTGCACTTATTTCTCTTCCTCCTCATTTTTGGGCGAAGGGGATTTATCACTTTTCTCAAAGTTACATTGTTCCTATTTAGCCCGCTCCTTTGCAGCACACTCCTTTTCCATTCGGGCCTTCTCTTTGGCCTCCTTCTTTCACTACACGTCCAATTTATACGCTGCTTGTTTCACTACATCCTTCCACTTTTTCTCTGCTGAAATCTCTGTGCCTTTGCTAGTACCTACGATCAAGTGGAACAGAGTGTGCCAATCCGTTGGCCAATGCTTGATCACTTCCTAAATGGAATCATCGGTAACTAGATATGACATATCAAACCAATTATGCTATGGGTCCTTTCGTGCCTAAATGTAAATGTGGTGGAAGTTTGCCTTGAACTTAGCATATTTGGACAACTGTTCATACAGAGTTGGGGATAATTGTGGGCGTTGGTTGACGGCCATGCGAAATCTCGACTCCATCAATACCTAGAAAATTTTTGTTTCAGTGGCCCATGCAGGGTCCTTCATGGCCCAGAGGGAGGAAAATTATGCAGCTTTCGGTAATCCTCTGACAAATCCCAAGCAACCAGCACAATGGAGAGCAGTAGCCATGTGTAGTGGAAGGTCTTTCTCTCATCTTGGGCCTCGTGATAATTTGCAAGGAACTCACTACATAAGTATCAAGACCAGTTAAACTGTACACCCTTCGCGCATTATTCACCAATGACACCACAGGTGTTGAAACCTCGTCTGCGCGACACTTCCTCATAAACTTGACGGTTAGTATCTGGGTGGTAATGTTTACCAGGGGATTGTTGATGGATGTTATGGAGTACCTGTGTGGCTTCTTGTTAAGCTCGAATTTCCTCTTCATCCACTCTGCTAAGTCTCTCTCACTTGTCTTTCCGTCAAAATCCTTGGTTGGATTTAGACCTTCATGTGGCAGATGAGTGATCCTATGTATGAGAATATCCGTGATGGGGATAGGTGCACCAAGACATAAGCACCCATCATGCACGAGAGTAAGCAATTTCCGTATACAGGTGGTATTAATGTTGGAGAAGTGATAGTGGGGCACCCACAGGAGGTTCAACAATCCAGATTTATCTACTCTACGGATTCATTCAACTGAATCTAACTCAATGACACTCAAGTATTTGTAATACACTCATCTCATATAGTTTTCTGTCATGAAGTGGGGGAACCTCTCATGGTCAGCTAGGTCCCAATATTCCATCTTTAAAAGGGGAACACGTGCCAAGTGTGACCATCAAAGGTTATCTTCTCTGGCAAAAGGGGCGTGTGAATGGAAATTTCCTCTGATTCTGGGCCCTTAGTGACCTTTTCCTTCCCTTTATGTGGAGGGATGTATTCTGAAAACTTGGTGATGGGCTCCATGCCCTCAACATCTATATCTTCAGTGTCTTCTTCAACCTCCAAATCTACAACCTTCTCAGGCTTCTTATCCTTCTTCTGTGTTTGGGTAGTAGGATGCTTCCTAGGCAACTCGCGCACTGGAATCGACCATTTCTGCTTGTCTTTCTTTGGTTTGGGGTCTCTCGCACCAGTGTAGGCTTTAGCCTAGGTGACCTCGGTGCCATAGGCACAAGAGACGGAGCCTCCATGCTCACAACCTCTGGAGTAGCTCCTTCAGAGGTGAGAGTTCCTCGAGTGCTTATAGTCTCGGTGGGACCTGGTCCTATGTTGGCTTGTTGGGGCCTAACCCAGGTTTAGAGGTGATTTAGCCAAACAAATCTTGGTACAACTGGCCCTTTCGGCAACAGTCCATGGAGCTTGGACTAAGGTCTCACTCAAAGTAGTATGGGAGGGTGCTAGAACCAGGTTTCCGCACCCTAGAGATGTCTGATGTTTTCAAGTGGTCAGCCATTCGACCCTGCATGCATGTCATTACGCGCACTTACATGTACCCTGCAACCTAAGATACTGCCTTCGTGCAGCCCTACTCGAGGGCTGAACATTGTTATTACTCAAGTCCTTACTAGTAATCCTATCTGATTTGATTAACTTAGCTTATTTGTATGCTTTCAATTATACTTAACAATATTCACAGTTCATACAAGTGCGTGCAATAAATAAATAGTATAATTGCAATTCATATCCAACAGATAATAACCCAAGATAGATACACGTAATTCAGATAAAACTTCTCTATATTATTCTCTCTTTGGTTACAGACTCTATTCTGCCCTGCGCACTCAGCTGCAGGGGTCCGTGCACTTAGCTGCAGACTTTACTAGGCCTCTGCGCACTTAGCTACAGAGCCTCTTCCTACTACTACGAACGAAGACACACTTAGACACTTTCTCTGTACCTCTATCTCATACTTCGCTCTTGTTTTTTCCTTAAACTTGACTAACTTTTACACTTAGAGCTTCGCTCTATTTATACAATCCCATGGTTCGCGGACCATGGGTAGGCCGACATTACATTCAAAGATTAGGGCGGACAACCCTATGACTCTAACATACACTTCACGCCTGCAATTCGTGGATATTTAAAATAATATTACTCAAAACTTGGGCTTTAAACCCCAAAAAATTCTATGGGGGGATTCCATGCCCAATAGGCCCCAACAGAAACATCATGATTCACCCTCGAGTCAATCAGTCGGTGCGGAGATCTTGGCACGGAGTCCCTCCAACTGTTCTCGTATCGTGCTGATGTCTGCAGTGCACTGAGCTACTGCTTGCTGAACCTGCTGCATCCTCTATTCTGAGACCTCCATGGCCAAATTGTTTCCTTACATATATACTAGCATCTACTGTGTATGTTTATAATCCCGCACCCTTGTTCGGCTCCTCAGTTCACGAAGACTATGTTTCGGCTGGCTAGTCAGATAGCCAACCCACTCATGTAGGGCGTCAAGGGACTGCCATTTACTTTGCCTAGGAAGGGTTCTCCATTCAGCTTGACTAGCTGGACTGTGCTTCTGTCTGTGACCTCCTTAACCACGTATGGTCCTAGCCAGTGCATTTTGAATTTTCCCGGAAAATTTTCAAACTTACTGTCATACAACAGCACTAAGTCGTTTACCTTGAAGGTGTGCAACTTGATATGGCGGTCGTGCCAGGCTTTTTCACATTTCTTTTGTACCTGCTGATGAAACCCAGCCAAAAACCATTCTTCCTCAAGTTCTTCCAATTGCGTGAGCCGTTCCTCCAAAGCTTCACGATTCGTCATTCCTGTGAGCGCTGCTATTCACAAACTAGGTATGATACATTCCATCAGCATGACAACTTCCACAACATAAACTAACCGGAAAGGTGTCTGTCCTGTCAGTTTCTTGCATGTTTTCCTGTAAGCCCATAGCATGACAGGTACACGTAAATCCCAATCATTTCGCTGTGTGTTGCACACTTTGGTTAGCTCAGTCTCCAGTGTTTTGTTGAATGCTTCTATAGTCCCATTGACTTGTGGGTGGTATGGTGTACTTTTCTGATGATACACCTAGAACTCTTCGGTGAGTGTTACACAAAAATATCGTCACCTTGATTATTTGCAGTCGGTGTAGGCCTATCATCACCTATACCAGCTTCCTAAGCAAGTCTTAAACCTCAACTCTTCAAAACAAGCTTGAGAAAAGAGAGAAAGACATCAAAAAAGAAATATAACTCTGGTTCCGCACTTTCTCTTAGCTTTTCCTGCGGGCCCGCACCTTTTGTTCAAGATATCTGCGTACTTATACGCTCTGTATGTAAATGGGAGGGTGCGTACCCCTGTAAAAGTCAAAAGGCGCAATTTTTATCTTAAAAAACTCATCTTGGGTTGATTCTAGAGTTTTCTAGAAGGATTTGTTACGTGGATTGTTCGCTCAAAGTGGTTCACGCATCACATACAAGGAGGAACTAATCCCTTGTTGAGAGGAGCTATCCCTTTGAAGGAGGACTCTATCCCTTTGAAGGAGGAGCTGGTAACTGATCTCCATTGCATTATAAATTGAGGCATTGGGTCAGTGGCCAGGGAGGTTAGAAGCTGAACTTTTGAGGGTAAATGCTAGTGAAATCAAGACTTCCTATTTGAGCTTAAGAGGAGAGATCACATACCTTTTGGCTTCATTGGGGAGTGAGTGAAGCTTTTCAAAGTAGAGGAGACTTCTTGTTGGACCCTGGGAGGAGCTTGTACAGCGTCAAGGCAAAGGTTGTAAAGTTCTTCTCCTTTTGAATTAATACAATAATCAGGCTCATTTTTCTCAACAAGTATCTCATGTTATTTGTTTCATGGACTCCTTGACTTTCATGTTAAATATGTTTTATAATACTGGTTATTCAAGTGCTATTTAATCGTTTGCCTTGTTTGTGTTTGCAGGTTTGCGACAAAGGAACTTACTTGGATCAAAGGAGCAAAGGCATCCCCAAACTTGCGTTGGACAAGAGGTAGGCCTAAACACATTTGTTTGCCATTATTTATAAAGCACATTTAGAGAAAGATAGTGTCTGGTTGGTTTGCTTGTCATTACGTCTTCTTTAGATTCTAGGAAGGTCTATCTTGTCCGCAAGATCGACTCATTCCGCGTGACAAAATGGCGACTCCGCTGGGGACTTGATTGTTTTCCTCGTTTTTCTTTGACTTGA
>APFE030618002.1:0-10427 GCA_000404065.3 Pinus taeda | reverse complement strand
TCCCAGGCTACCAAGGCCCATTTCTTTCTTTCCTCCCCCTTACCCAAAAGAAAGTTCCATTGAATGGTTCTAAATTGATGCAAGACTCCTTTGGGAGCTGGAACGACTAAAAGAATGAAGATGGGGATTGATTGAAGTACAACTTTTGTAAGCATCAACCGTCCTGCCAAGTTCAAAGATATAATATTCCATTTCTAGGTTTTATCCTGCATCTTGTTAATCACTAGCTCCCAAATACTCCTCTGCAAAGGTTCATCAGTTACTAGAACTCCCAAGTTTTTGGAAGGAAGGATATCTCTTTGAAAGCCCATAATTATCGAGATGTTCCTCTGAATAGCAATATTAGTGTTAAAAAAGAAAATCTTAGATTTGGAGAGATTTACCTCTGTACCCATAGCCTTGGCAAAGTCACTCAGGATTTGTTTATAAGCAAGCACTTCTTTGACTGTGGGAATGCCCTATAGCATGGTGTCATCAAAAAATTGTGATGGGTCAAAGCCTGTCCAGTCTGAGAGAGTTAGAGACCCTTGATGGTACCCACTTCTCTACTATGCTTGATAGTTCGAACAAGTCCTTCCATCATGAAGATAAAGAGAAAGGGGGAGAGCAGATCTCCCTGCCTGAGGCCTCTTGTAGGAGTAAACATCTTGGATCGAGAACCATTAACCAGAATTGAAAAGCTAGATGAAGTCACCAAGGCCATTACCTATCTTACCCAGTTATGGTCAAATCCAAAGACTAGAAGGACCTTCTTGATATAAGTCCAATTCAACTTGTCATAAGCTTTGGTTAGGTCCAATTTCATAATCATTTCTGCCTTCCTATTGCTTAATAATGAGTGAACCACCTCATGTGCTTGAATGATGTTATTGAGAATTTGTCTACCCTCCACATATCCTGTTTCCTCCACAAAAACTAGAGTAGGAAGAAGGGGTTTGAGTTTGTTGGCAATAACTTTGGATATATCTTGTACACCACATTGCATAAAGCTATGGGTCTGAATCTGTCTGGAGTCAGACCAATGTACTGTTTGGGGATCAAAGAGATGAAGGATGTATTGAGTGCCTTCAAAATGGTTATGTTCATCTTGGAGTCCTCCATGACATTCAGAATACTTTTCTTGACAATGTTCCAGCAAGCTTTAAAGAAATTGACATTGAAAACATCAGGGCTTGTTTCTTTAATGTTCTGCATTTCTTTGATGAAATCACTAACCTCCTCTTCAGTCACTGGCCTAACGAGATTGAAATTATCCTCTCTTGTTACTAGCTTAGGTATGTGCTTTGTTAAGTCCCTCATGAAATGAGCAATATCTAAGATGGTCTCATCTGCGATGCTTCGAAAGTGCTGAACCAACATAGCTTCTATTTCTTCATGGGTATTGAGTAGTTGACCTTCGCAGTCCTTGATCGATGAGATTGTGTTATGAGACCTGTTCTCCATTCTGGATTTTTGCAAAAACCTAGTCTTTCTCTCCCCTTATTTTAGCCATTGAATTGTTGTTTTTTGTCTCCAAAATATCTCCTCTTGTTTACATAAGTTCTCCCAGCCTTGATGATGCTTGGTGGTTTGATCATTTCTGTCTCTATCAAAGCCATCCGTGATAAGGGCTTGATTGAGTTCCTGCATTTTACCTTCAATAGTTTTTTTTGCTTGAAAAATATTCCCAAATTCATTCTTGTTCCAATCTTTGAGTCTGAGCTTGATATGTTTCAGTCTTTTGTGTAGAAGAAACATTCTCATTCCCTGAATATGTAGATATTTTGTCCACCATTTTCCAATGTTGCTCATAAAATCTGGGTGGGTGAGCTAGATATTCTCAAATATCAAAAGGTCTATTCTTAGGGGTGCCAATGCCTTGAACCTCAAGTTGGACAGGGAAATGGTCCGAGCCACCAAAGGGGATAATTCTCACTGTCATTTCCTTGTCTGTGAGCATAAGGTCATCTGAGATTATGAATCTGTCTAACTTTGAGGTTACTTGAGACTCTCCTCCCCTATTGTTGTTCCATGTAAAGAGGCCATTACTTGTATTAGTGTCAACTAGCTTCATGTTGTCTATAAAATTCTAAAATGCTATAGAGTCTTTGCTTAAAGTTCTGGTCCCACCTTTTTTCTCCAACAGTGATTTGATCACGTTGAAGTCCCCACCCATAAACCATGGTACTCTTATGTGTCTATCTCTTAGTTATACAAGAGATTCTACAAGCTTGAGTTTATCATCTGGTCTTTGAGGGCCATAAACATTTCTAATTAAATAAATCTCCCTATCTCCCACAGGCTAAATAACCATTGATAAATAATTCCTAGATGCCTCATCATCTATTATGCTAATATTTGGGGGTTCCAAAGAGTATGTATTCCTCCTCCTATTTTATCTGCTTTGACTTCTAGAAACTCATATTTGTTGAGCCACTTACTGTTTATTTATTTTATTTTTTTTGAATGGAACATTTAGTTTCTTGGATAAAGATCATATTCAGAGCTTCTTGTTTAATTTTATTGCTAAGTATCCTTTGTTTCCTTTTAATTCCTATACCTATGATATTCCAAGATGTGAACTTCATTATGAAAGATTTGTAAAGGAGTAGCTGGTTAGATCTTTCATCTTACCTGAATCTATCATTAATTTTCCACATTCCATCAATAACTCATTCTGGTTTTTTCTGCCTCTTTTCGTTCCTGGATTTCTAGGAGCTAGTCCTGGTGTGGTTTTCCTAGTTTTGACACCTTCGTTGACCTGCCTTTCATTGTTTCTTTTCCTTTCCAGCCCTTTAGCCTGAGTTCTCCATAGGAAGAAATGATGTACTCTATTAAACTCTTCTTGAGGTAGTGAGTCTTATGTATTCATAACACTCTTCAAGATATGATACATGTTATGGATTCCTAATCTATAAAGCCAAAACCTTGGAGGAGCCATTAAAACCTAGAAACTTAACATTAAAACCCTCACAAAAAATAAATAACACTCCTCTTCAAACCATAATAAACCAAGCAAAAACAACGAGACAAAACTACTAGAACCTAAAAAAACCCTTTATCATAATAAGAATGGGAAAAGATAAATGAAAATTACAAAAGGAAAACTCCCATTTCAGAATTGAAAAGAAAAGTTCGATGAATATAACAACAATGAGAAACTCGTGTCACTTCCCCTAATGTTTGCTAAAAAATTTAAAATTTTTTAAACAAACATGTTTCAAAATATAATATAGGCCACTACTATAGCTTTTATAAAGAAAGCAACCACTTTTCATTTTTTTTTAATATCTCTTTGGCTGAAAATGAAACCAATTATTTTTAATATCTCTGGGCTGTCGGTAGTCTGCCCGAGCTGCTCTCACGGCGATGGCAGGCAGTCGCGTGGTGATTGGGCTACGGGTGTAGAATTCCCCCTGCCGGGGGATTTTCCCTAGTCGTCAAACAGTCGACTCAGAACTAGTACGGACAAGGGGAATCCGACTATTTAATTAAAACAAAGCATTGCGATGGTCCCTTTGGATGCTGATGCAATGTGATTTTTGCGCAGTTCTGTGAATGTCAAAGTGAATAAATTCAACCAAGTGTGGGTAAATGGCTGGAGTAACTATGACTCTCTTAAGGTAGCCAAATGCCTCGTCATCTAATTAGTCACGTGCATTAATGGATTAACGAGATTCCCACTGTCCCTATCTCTTATCTAGTGAAACCACAACCAAGGGAACGGGCTTGGCAGAATCAGCGGGACCTTGTTGAGCTTGACTCTAGTTCGACTTTTTGAAATGACTTGAGAGGTGTAGAATAAATGGGAGTTGTTTTCGGCACAAGTGAAATACCACTACTTTTAACATTATTTTACTTATTCCGTGGGGTGGAGACGGGGCACTGCCCCTGTTTTTGGCCTTAAGGCACATTTCGGCGGGTCGATCCAGGCGGAAGGCATTGTGAGGTGGGTATTATGGTTTAGGGTTTATGGTTTATAATGCTTCAACAAATTCTTTTAACAAACACTTATAAAAACATTAAAAAATGGCTTTTAGGGTTTAGTGTTTTTTGGTGTTTTTAATGTTTAGGTTTTTTTAGGGTTTTGGGTTTATGGTTTTTTAGGGTTTGGGGTTTGGGGTTTAAGGTTAAGGGTTTAGGAATTAGGGGTTTATGGTTTATAGCACTTTAGTAAATGGTTTTAGTAAACACTTAATAAAAGTTACAAAACACTTTTAAAATGTTATAAAACCCTGGGGTTTTAGGGTTTGGGGTTTAGGTTTTATAACACTTTAGTAATTTCCTTTAATAAACACTTAAATAAAAGTTACATAATGCTTTCTAAAATGTTATAAAATTCTTAATGTTTAGGGTTTATAATTTGGGATTTAGGGTTTCAGGTTTAGGGTTTAGGTTTTAGGGTTTATGTTTTAGGTTTTATGGTTTAGGATTTAGAACACCAAAGTTACAAAAATCTTTTCAAAATAATAGAAAAAAATTAGCATTTATGGTTTAGGGTTTAGGGCTTATGGTTTAGGGTTTAGGGTTTAGGAATTATAACACTTTAGTAAATTCTTTTAATAAACACCTAAATAAAAGTTTAAAATGTTTTTTAAAATGTTTTAAATGATTAAGGTTTACGTTTTAGGGTTTGGAAGTTTAGGGTTGAGGGTTTCGAGTTTATGGTTTAAGGTTTATAACACTTTAGTAAATGCTTTTAATAAAAACTTAAATAAAAGTTACAAAACATTTTTTCAAATGTTGTAAAATCCCTAGGGTTTTGGTTTTAGGGTTTATAACACTTAAGTAAATGCTTTTAACAAACACCTAAATAAAATTTAGAAAAATCTTTTTAAAATGTTACAAAATACATAGGGTTTAGGTTTCAGAGTTTTAGGTGTAGTTTTTGCGGCTTAGGGTTTAGGTTTTATAACACTTTAGTAAATTATTTTAATAAACACTTAAATAAAAGCGACAAAATGATTTTTAAAATGTTATCAAATGATTAAGGTTTAGGGTATAGGGTATAGGGTTCGGGGTTTATGGTTCAGGTCCTAGGTTTTAGGGTTTATAACAATTTAGTAAATTATTTAAATAAAAAGTTAAATAAAAGTTGAAAAACACTTTTCAAAATGTTATAAAATACTTAGGATTTAGGGTTTTGGGTTTTGGGTTTAGGTTTTAGGGTTTTTTGTTTAGGGTTTATAACTCTTTAGAAAACGCTTTTAATAAACATTTAAATGAAAGTTACAAAGTTCTTTTTAAAATGTTATAAAATGATTAGTATTTAGGGTTTGGGGTTTGGGGTTTAGGGATTTAGGTTCATGTTTTAGGATTTAGGGTTTATAAGGATTTAGTAAATTCTTTTAATAAACACTTAAATAAAATTTAAAAAAATCTTTTTAAACTTTCTTTGACAAGCGATTCCCCTTCTTATAGCCTACAAAAACCACTCCCCTCTAGTTCTCCATCTCTAGGCACAAGCACTCCACTTAGAATATGGATGAGGTGCAAAATTGATCTAAAATACCACAATATAATATCAAATAAAAGTGATAAGTAGAAGGGAGGTTGACTCCTTGACCTCACACGCATAGTTACCATCAACCTTCACCACAAAAACTAATATATAGTTCAGCATCCTACACCTCTAGTTAATTTCAACTGGGTGGCTACATGTGTCTCCATGCCGAAGACCAACCTTAGACTTTCCATTTAATATTCAACAGGTGGGAAGGGTGGTGGGCTAATCCCCCCTCATCAACCTCTTTGATATTGCACATGACCCCATCATGAAATATCTAAATTTAATTAATACAACTAGTCAATTAAGACTCCTAGATGAATATTTTACACTATTGCAACCATAATAGTTCTATATTTGGATTTACTAGGTATGTTTGGTCATTTTATTGAGGAGGCACCAAGTGTCCATTTCCCTCCATGTCTGTGATCAAATGCTTATATATATTATCAAACTTTGCTTCCATTAAACTAACGAACTCTTCCATTTCCATGTACTTCACTTCTAAGGAACACATGTTATTTTTTGTTGCCTTTCTGATTTTTCTCAAATATCAAACTTTGACCACCATCTATGCCTTGTGTCTTGTGGTGTCTTGCCTATTCTTGTTCTTGCATTTGTAGGTTCTTCTCCCACATTTCATGCTAGTCGCACTAATGTAAGGTCCCTATTGTCACCTCTTGTTAGTTTCTTGCAAGTCTCTTATCATTCTATCTCATGCATATGTTATACAATCTCTACACACTTGTACATTACATAATGTTGGTTTCCACATCTATCCATGGAAATATCTTGATGCAAGTTCACTTTTTCATTCTATCATATTCAAACTGCTCTTTCATGTCTAGGTTCACCCTAGCTTGAACCAATGTGAAGGTATACAAACTTGAAAGAGAAAGGAAAGGGACAACAGAGGCAAAAAAATCTCACACTCAATCTAGATTCCTTATGTCCAATACCTAAATAACTCCTCCATCATGATCTTTGTGTATGAAAATTAGAACGAATATTGCAAACATTTAAGGGTGTACTCTAATAGATGTTTTGGCCCCTTTCTAGGAATATTTCATTGTAATGTTTTCCATAAATGGAGTAGGTGTTAAATCTATTTTACATTCAAAAATGAATTTTAAACAAGAGGAAATCATAATCTCACCCAAAAGTTTATTATTGAATTTTAGTAAAACAGGCCAAAATTCTTATGCTTTGGTAGGTTTAAGTACCTCTCTTTCGTGGGATGGGTGTAAATCCACTTTTCGATTATTATAATGGCACACTAAATACTCATAATTTGAAGGAAGCCACATCATTGGAGGTGCCTCCCCCATTTTATATTTATCGAATTTTCCTTCATGTGTTATCTTAGGTTGTGTAAACAATCTACCAACACCTTATGTGTCCCTAAGACATTAAAAAAGGGAGGTGAATTGAAATTGTGCTATCAAATCCATGAATATTTGAATTACTATTTTTGAATTTGAATTTGGGAGTAGAGTGTAAGAAGATATATCAAATAATCACAAACACTCTCCAACAACTAGTACACGATGCAATATTTTAATAGTTATACAAATATGACTCATTTTGGGTATTCAGAGGAAGTTAAAGGGAAATAATTTTTTCCCTGAAATTTAGGAAGAATGATTTGTCATTCATGGAATTCATACTTCCAATGTTGCAATCGAACAATTTGTTTGTAATATGGGTATTCTTGGAAGCTAGATTTACTTTTAGAATAAAAACAAGACCTTCATCAAGTCAAATTTACATTCTTTCTAGAAATTATTTGACCAATAGGAAACTAAAGATCTTCGATTCCATATATGATTAGATGATCACAGTTTTGCTCAAAAATGAAAGCGTCCAGAAAGTCTTAAATGTAACATCAAGTTGAAGTTCTTGTAGTTATAGTTCCAACGACATTCGTTTTACCTCAATCTGACACCATATGCTCAAGTTATCATGCGCTCATTGTTTGACCCAAGAATTGAAAATTGCAGTAAGTTTGTTGACTAGTCAGTTGACTAGGCTGGTCATACAGTGAGTCAGCAGAGTGACTATGTAAGTTACGAGCCAATGACAACTTGCTAAGTGTCATTCTCGGGTTCATTTATTTTTGGCACATTTGATTGGTTCGTGCTAGTTTTATGTGGACCAATAATTGGGTTTCGTGTGGCCTAGTCATGGGCTACCAAATGGCACCCTAGGGTCAATTAAACTTTTTTAATGGGTATCAACGAGGTCCGAGGTATTTAAACCCCCAACCTCCCACTCCATAATGGAGCACTGCACCAACATGCCACAGGGTATTTCTTAACATAGCATAGACCGATCTATAATATAAACTTTAAGTTTAGAGCTTTAGGAGGGAGGGTTTGGGCTACCAACCCTGACCCCTCATCATATTCGATGCCATATGCCTATAAAACAATGGTGGAGAGGGGCATAGGATGTTTATACTAACCCAAATCACGGTGCTAATCACATGACCTTGACATTCAGCAAAAGGTACGAAGGTGGAGGAGCCCTCAGTAATAGCCCGAGGTCTTGGGTATATGCTCCACCAAGAGACCGCTTTGAACGCACTTGCAGAGGTGCTAACGTAAGGGGGCTAGACCCACGCACTGTAGATCATGCACATGATCTCGACATCAACATTTAAGGGCCTCTTTTGAAGGCTAGGCAGTTAGCCTCACCCTCACACTCGTGTTGCCCACATGACCACATGCCCATGTTTTAAGGGCTAGTCTCATGGGGGTAGGCATTAATACTCATCCCATGACCCTATTAGGACTATGTGACCACCTTTTTGGAAGTAAGGGTTATTTATTTCTTCCTTTATATTTTAATTTTATATATTTTCTTTTAATTTTTATTAGAAAATCTTTTTTTTTTTTTCTCTAGTTCTATTATTTTATATTTTTATAGTCCTAATATTTTTTATATTATTTAATAATAATTCTTTTTTTTTTTTTCATTGTTATTTTCCTTTTTAAATTTAACTTTATTTTTTCTCTCTAACATTCTTTAAATATAATAATATTTATTTTACTTACTATTGTGATTTAGTGGCTGCAATTCTACTATATCTACTAGCTTTGTTCAAGCTCTCTAGAATTCATTTTAAATATAGTATTATTTATTTTATTGACTATTATCATTTAGTGGTTGCATCTCTACTATATTTATTAGCTTTGTTCAAGCTATCCATTTATGTCCTCATTTTCAAAACACATACATAGAATTTGATATGTGATTTTCTCCCAAACATATTTGTATAAATCATGAATCACAAAAGCCTACATTCCAAGTATTTAATATGTTTTCATATTTCATTCATAAAATTTATTAATTCCGAATCTAATAAATATCTTTAAATATTTGGACAATAAGTATTGATTATAAAAATCTTATTTAGAGTAGGAATTTTAAATTCTAATTAAAAAAAATTAAAGCACAAGGTAACATCTTTTACTTGTTTGTTAAGTAATATTTTGTACTTTATATTTATCTTTTAAAATTAAATATAATTGTATTTTATATAATAATTTAGGAAATAGAAATATAATACATGAATGTGTTTGAAATTAATAATTTATGGAGAGTTGTAAAATTATTTTATAAAAAATATTAAACATTAAGAAAAATAACTTATTTTATATTTCTTAACAATTATAAATATTTTGTAATAACTAAATTAAAATACTTTTCAAATAATTAATTTTTAGACTTAAAATTTAACCATCAAAATATTTATTAAAAATTAGGTGTGAGCCTATAAGGATATATCAAATAATCCTGAAACATTGTGACAACTAATATATGTAGTAATATAAAATTTCTACAAAGATGGCCTTTTCGGTATTCAAAATAATAGAAAGGGAAACAAATTTTTTACTTCAAATGTAAGAATAATCATTTGTGATTCATGAATTTGGATGCATCCAGTTTCTCAATAGAGCATTTTCGTTGTATCAAAGGTATTATTGGAAGCTATATTTATTTTTACAATAAAACAATAGCTTCATCAAGTCTAATTTACATTTTTGGTAGAAATTATTTGACCAATGGAAAAGTAAAAGACTACAATGTATAACAATGTTTTTATATGATTGACCTTTATTTCTTTTGTGCTCTAAATACAATCATACACCACTCACATTTCAAAATGATTATTGGTAATGCTTGCTAACCAAAGTATTATATTTATCATAGCCTTCTTTTAAATTAAACTACAACCTACATAGTTTGTTAATATTTTCCTTGTTTTTCAATATTATAACTATTACAATAAATTTAATACTTTGGTTTATATCATAATTAATTATAATGATATTTTAAATAGTAATATGTTTTCATTTTTTATTCATATAAATTATTAATTCTCAATCTTAGAAACAAATTTAACTATTTGGCCAATAAGTATTAATTATGAAAGTTTTTTGTGTTGTTAAAAAGTTAAATTCTAATTAAAAACAATTTTAAACCCCAAAGAAGCATCTTTTACTCATGTGTGCTCATTAAGCGTTTTTATATCTTGTATTTATCTTTAAATGTCATTAAATCAATGATATATAGTTTATTTTACTTTATTGGCAATAGAATTATTATATAACTATAATATATATATATATATTATATATATATTATAGATTTATTTTAAAAAAAATGAATTATTTTAAGAATAAATAAATACTTTATAATATAACAAAAATGAATATATTTTATTTTATAATTAATCAAATATTTTATAACCAAATTCAAATATTTTTCAAGTAACTATGTTTTTGACCTAAAACGTAACTATAATTTTTTTTATTACGTGGTTAAAATTGCAAATTCTATATAACTTCCTAAGTGTAATGACCAAACAGTTATAGGAATAATTTTCTAAATTACCATGCTAGGTAAATGTAAAAACTGGAACTATTACTTATGTTTT
>APFE030618000.1:0-10789 GCA_000404065.3 Pinus taeda | reverse complement strand
ATATCTAAACAAATTGAACTCCCAAAACCATAGGGTCCACAAAGCAATAGTGTTGTATGTTAGCATGATGGTACCTTGGTTGAAGGGTCAATATACTTGCTTGCTCAACTTTACCCACCTCTTCTATAGGGCATGTACTATGAAGAGCCAAAAAAGATACAAATTAAAAAAAAGACCATGTGATGTATACGTGAAACCACTAATTGAGTAATACAACCCAAGAACCATTCTCGAAGGAGAAATAGTAGTGCGAACAAATAATAAAAATACTATTTTTTTGGAAAACTAAGACTCACCCATCCTCTATGCTCCATTTGCATTGCTTAGAGTATCTTCTCCACTCGACCATCCCAGACACTACAGCGGTAGTCATCGCACAATGTAATCTTGTATGTGAAATCATGAATAAACCACGAGAGAAATTGAATAAAAAAATATACAGAGCGATAAATTAATCATACACATACCTGCTAACTCTTCAGTAATGTTATAGCAGCGACAATTATGAACAATGAGCCAGGAAATGTGAACCCTGTTATAACTTTTCTCTCTATTTCGTATCAAATTTTTTGGAAAATCTCAAACCTCACACCCATTAACAAGATCATACTACCTTGAAGCCATGACAAAAGGATGAATCTTTATGCAAGCAACATATATTACAGTGGATTAAAGCACAATATTATTATGTATGAAAAAAATATGGCTCACCAATCCTTTGCGTTGCGTTTGTAGAATCTCTAAGGTATTTTCACCACTTCACCTTCATAGACTATACAACTGTAGTCGCTCACTACACAAAGAAAATAAATATAGTTGAGTATGAGACCCCATATAAACCATATAATAAATTGAAAAGCAAGCAAATAGAGTCACGAATGACGAAAAGATAACTGTGAGTAAAGTGCATTGTGTATAGTTAGGGTGATTCACCTTCATTTATCAATCATAACCTCCACCTCATTTCTTTCATTTTCTCTCCACGCAAACAAAACCAAGACTAAACTACAAAAAATGAGAAAACGAGTACAACAAAAAGCATGGTCACTCTCAATCTCGAGAGAAACAAAACATGTAGACAACAACAAATAAAAAATTGCAAACTTCCCCCTTGCACATTATTTCTATTGCAGTGTCCTCTCCTCCGCCGAAAAGAAAAAAAGTGGGGTGGTTAAGGTTAAAATACAAATATAGCTAGTAATGATAAGCATATTTAAAAACTCATAATTATTTAGAATAAGAAACATACCTCCTTTAGAATTTGTTATATAAAGATAGACATTGCTTTTTATTCCATTTATTTTTGCTCACTAGAACAAGCCATCTACAACAGATACATAATAAAATATTAGAATCATTATACAAGTTAAACTAGAGAGTTGAATGTAATAATCAATCATAATATGAAACATACATGTCTTTGAGTTTTGTTATATAAAGGGGGATAATCCATTTTGTATTTCACGTATTTGTGCTCACTGGAATCAACCATCTGCAATAGATACAAAATAAACTATTACGATTCTAATAAAAGTTAAACTAGAGAGTTGAAGGCAAAAACTTGTCATCCAACTTAATTACAATCCATTTATATTCCATGCTATATCTCAAAATATATAAATTTTCTAAACTAGAAGCACTTCTACGAGGAATAATGCAATTAATGTTTTCATAAGAGAAATAATTCTTTTTGTAGAGGGGTCTAAGCATATTTAAACATATTGAACAACCAAAATCCTAGAGGCCACAAAGCAATAGTGTTGTCTATTAGCACAATGGTTGATTGGTTGAAGGGTCTGTATGCTTGCTTGCTCAACCTTACCATCCTCTATTGACATTTGTAGCTTGGTAGGTACTCCAAACCCTAGGGTACAAGGTAGTGAAGGATTTGGAACCGCATGGGATTTGTGGGCAAGAGTACCCAAGCTGTGGGCTTTGCACCCAAAGTTGTTGGTGTGAATCCATGAAGATATTCGATGATTTGGCACTTGGACTTGATAGAGCACCCTTAAAGGAGCAAGGGGTTGCTTCAAGCACCAAGAGAGCCATTATCACGGTGGAAAAGTGAACATTTTTATGTTTTGAGTGGGTGAATTGCTTTAAAGATCAAGTCAGCCTTAGTTAAAGAGACCCTTCTTGAAAGGATAAATGTCACACTAAGCGAAAGATATAAATATGTGAGAGGAGAGAGCTCATTCCACACATCCAAGGAGCAACACATCAAAGAATATACCTTTGAAATAGATGAAGATGAAAAGGAGTTCAAGCGAAGTGGAGAAGGAGCATTTTTGTGTCTTCTTGAGATTGTTTTGAGGGCAATATTGATAGGCAACAGGCCGAGAGCTAAGAGGTGAATTTTGGGCAAGTTTTGTGCATGTTTGGGGAGATTTTTCTATGTGTTTTAGGCCGCAGGTTCTCTAGATTGATTGCAGGTTTAACAACATATTTTTTGGGGATGCCGAAGAAGCCTAGTAGGATTCCTAACCTAGGCCACAATCACAGCAGGGGACAACGTAGTTAGAAGAGGCCTGAAGTGAGGGAAAACACAAGTTTTGGATCAGAATTTAGGGTTGACGTGTGCCCTCACTAGAGCTCAGAAATTGCACTGAAGCCGAGGTCAAGGGGAGTAGCGAGAGGTTGTATAACAAAGTATGTTTGTCCTGTTGTTTTGATGTTGTTTTTTAATGGATGGTTATCCTAGTTTGGACAAAGTTTGAGGGGCATCTAAAGGACTGTGTGGAGGGTAGAAGAAGGTGTCCTTGCAGCCCTAGATCAGTTTGACAAGGAATTTGGCTGTTATAAGAAAGACAAACTTTGAGAAGCCCTAAGGGTTTGGTTCTTGGAGAAATAAGGGTCGCCAAGGAGGCTTATATTAATTGTTGGAGAAGGACTATAGACAATCATAGTGGGCAACACTCCATGCCCTAAGATTGTTTACATTGGAGCAGCACAAGAAGGCAATAGTGGGAAGAAGTCCCAAAGAGCTGAGGAGCAACAGTGGGTAATCTCAGAGTTATTCACAAACAAAGTTGTGAACAACTCACAAGAAGACCCTATGTGTTGATTCATTTATGGACTAATGATCAACTAGAGGGCAGTTGGAGAGCCGTGTTCAGAGACCTAAAGGAGCAAGATTCATTGATAGAGGCAGATTGGTGTTGTTGTAGTTTGGGAGCCAAAGGAACGACATATGTGTCTGAGACACATCGACTGAAAGTGTTGTGGAGCGCTACATCAACAAGTAGGTCAAGTGTTGTCTTGTTCAAGGTAGATTCGTTGAAGGACTGACACCAAACCCTAGTTTGTATTTCTTGTATTAGTGATTGTATGAGGGCCATGATCCCTGGTACCAGAGCCCTAAATAATGTACTACAATTTATTAATATAACGAAGTTGGGTTGTTGAAAAGTGGTAAAAAGTTGTCTATTTATGCACATGTTGAATTTTTGTTGTATTTATTCCATTGTGCAAAGTAGTTTGTTGTGGCATTTGAGTTGGTTGTGTCATAGATTCTTAGACCCTAACCTACATTCTCTAGTGACGTGGAAAAACAACATCATTGTCTCTAGTGCACATTGTCTAGGGGTGTGCGTGTGATGTGGGGCAAGAAAGCACATAAATGTAAACATTCCATTTGATGTATATGTCAAACCACTAACTGAGTGGTACTACCTGAGAACCATGTTGGAAGGAAAAAACTTCAAGTAAACAAACAATAATAACACTATTTTGTTGGAAACCAACACGACTCACCCATTCTTTGTGTGGCATCTACATTGTCTATCTTCTCAACTCGACCCTCCGAGACACTACAATTGTAGTCACTCACTGCACAAAGTAATATTATATATGAGATCATGAATATAGCACAAGTTTAAATTTCAAATATACACAACGATGTATTAAACATCCACATACCTGCCCTACTACACGAGAACCACGCTAGAAGGAAAAAACTTCTAGTAAACAAATAATAATAACACTATTTTGTTGGAAACCAACATGTCTCACCCATCCCTTGCATGGCATCTACATTGTCTATCTTCTCAACTCGACCCTTCCCTTCGAGACACTACAATTGTAGTCACTTAATGAACAAAGTAATATTATATATGAGATCATGAATAAAGCACAAGTTTAAATAACAAATATACAAAGCAATGTATTAAAAATACACATACCTGCCCTCCCTTGGCTAATATTTTAGCAACGAATAGAATAAATCACTTACAATCTCTAGAATGTCTCACCCATCCTCTACCACAGTTGTAGAATGTCTAATGCATCTTCACCACTTCACCTTTGTAGATTGTACAATTGTAGCTCTTCACTACATAAAGAAGATCAATGTAGTTAATTATGACAACATAGATAAAGCATATAATAAATTGAATAGCAAAAAGATGGAGCCACAAATTAACAAAATATACTTTTAAGTTAAACACATTGCATATAGGTGTGTTGACTCACCCTCATTTACGAAAAATAACCTCCATTTCTTTTGTCTGCTTCCTTGGTTTCCTTTTCCACACCAACAAATGAAACCGAGTCCAAATTACAAAGAACGTGAAAAAAATTAAAAAAAATGAAATCAAGTACAACAAACCCAATAAATGAAACCAGAAAAAACTAAAAAAAAAGAGAAAAAAAGGTGAAACAAAGAAAAACGATTACAACAAAAAGCATGGCCATGCTCAAACTCAACAAAAAAAACATGAACAAAGAAAAAAATGCAAACACCCATTCTGCACATTATCTCTCGTGCAATGTACCGTCCTCCCCTGAAAGGAAAAGAAGTAAACTGAACAAGGTTAAAATACACATGGTTATTAATGGTACATATATTTCAAAACCAATAATTATTCATAATAGGAAACATACCTCCCCTAGAGTTTGTTTTATAGAGTTTGTTTTATAACAATGAACGATCTCTTTTGTATTCCACTTGCTCGTGCTCATTAGAACAATTCATCTACAGAAGATACAAAAGAAGCTATTAGAATTGTTATATAAATTAAACTAGAGATTAGAATGAAATTATAATTATAACAAGAAACACACCTCTCTTTAATTTTGTTATATAGAAAGAGAGGCCATTTTGTATTTCACATACTATACAAATATTTTGAGATAAATACATAAAAAAAAATATTAAATTTCTAATAAAAGTTAAACTAGAGAGTTTGAAGGCATGAACTTGTAATGTAACTTAGTTCGAGTCCAATAGTATTCCATGCTATATCACAAAAAAATATAAATTATGACAAAAAATATAAATTTTCTAAACTAGATGTACTTATACTAGGAATAATACAAACAATGCTTTCATTAGAGGTAATTTTTTTTGTTTGAAAGTGAATCTAAACATATATAAACAAATTAAACTTCCAAAACCATAGGGTCCACAAGGCAATAGTGTTGTATGTTAGCACGATGGTTGATTGGTTGAAGGGTCAATATGCTTGCTTGCTCAACTTTACCCACCTCTTGTATAGGGCATGTACTATGGAGAGCCAAAAAAAAATACAAATTTAAAAAAACCCATGCGATGTATACGTGAAACCACTAATTGAGTAATACAACCCAAGAACCATGCTCGAAGGAGAAATAGCAGTGCAAACAAATAATAAAAATACTATTTTATTGCAAAACTACGACTCACCCATCCTCTATGCTCCATTTGCATTGCTTAGAGTATCTTCTCCACTCGACCATCCCAGACACTACAGTGGTAGTCACTAGTTGCACAAAGTAATCTTGTATGTGAAATCATGAATAAACCACGATAGAAATTGAATAAAAAATATACATAACAATAAATCAATCATACACATACCTGCTAACACTTCAGTAATGTTATAGCAACAACAATTATGAACAATAAGCCTGGAAATGTGAACCCCGTTATAACTTTTCTCTCCATTTCGTATCAAATTTTTTGGAAAATCTCAAACCTCATACCCATTAACAAGATCATACTACCTTGAAGCCATGACAAAAGGATGAATCATGGTGCAAGCAACATATATTACGGTGGATTAAGGCACAATATTATTATGTACGAAAAAATATGGCTCACCAATCCTTTGCGACATGTTTGTAGAATCTCTAAGGTATTTTCACCACTTCACCTTAATAGACTATACAACTGTAGTTGCTCACTACACAACGAAAATAAATATAGTTGAGTATGAGCCACACATAAACCATACATAAATTGAAAAGCAAGCAAATAGAGTCACAAATGAGGAAAAGATAATTGTGAGTGAAGTGCATTGTCTATAGTTAGGGTGATTCACCTTCATTTATCAATGATAAACTCCACCTCAATTCTTTCATTTTTTCTCCGTGCAAACAAAACCAAGACCAAACTACAAGAAATGAGAAAACAAGTACAACGCAAAGCATGGTTTCTCTCAAACTCGACAAAAACAAAACATATAGACAACAACAACAAAAAAATTGCAAACTTCCCCCTTGCACATTATATCTATTGCAGTGTCCTCTACTCCGCTGAAAAGAAAAAAAAGTGGGGTGATTAAGGTTAAAATACCAACATAGATAGTAATGATAAGCATATTTAAAAGCTGATAATTATTTAGAATAAGAAACATACCTCCTTTAGAATTTGTTACTTAACGATAGACATTGCTTTGTATTCCATTTACTTGTGCTCACCAGAACAAGCCATCTACAACAGATACATAATAAAATATCAGAATCATTATACAAGTTAAACTAGAGAATTGAATGTAATAATCAATCATAATATGAAACATACGTGTCTTTGGGTTTTGTTATATAAAGGTGGATAATCCATTATGTATTTCACGTATTCGTGCTCACTGGAATCAACCATCTAAAATAGATACACAATAAACTATTAGGATTCTAATAAAAATTAAACTAGAGAGTTGAAGGCAAGAACTTGTCATCCAATTTAATTACAATCCATTTATATTTCATGCTATATCTCAAAATATATAAATTTTCTAAATTGGAAGTAATTTTACTAGGAATAATGCAATTAATGTTTTCATAAGAGATAATTCTTTTTGTAGAGAGATCTAAGCATATTTAAACATATTGAACACCCAAAATCCTAGAGGCCACAAGGCAATAGTGTTGTCTATTAGCACAATGGTTGATTGGTTGAAGGGTCTGTATGCTTGCTTGCTCAACCTTAGCACCCTCTGCTAAGATTTGTAGCTTGGTAGGTACTCCAAACCCTAAGGTACAAGGTTGTGAAGGATTTGGAACCACATGGGATTTGTGGGCAAGAGTACCCAAGTTGTGGGCTTTGCACCCAAAGTTGTGGGTGTGAATCCATGAAGAGATTTGATGACCTGGCATTTGGACATGATAGAGCACCCTTAAAGGAGCAAGGGGTTGCTTCAAGCACCAAGGGCTAGCCCTTGTCACTGTGGAAAAATGAACATTTATATGTTTTGAGTGGGTGAATTGTTTTAAAGA
Organism: Pinus taeda; assembly: GCA_000404065.3. Classification (NCBI taxonomy): domain Eukaryota; kingdom Viridiplantae; phylum Streptophyta; class Pinopsida; order Pinales; family Pinaceae; genus Pinus; species Pinus taeda. Next base: position 3,316 of record APFE030618000.1, on the reverse strand, counting down.
TCAAGTCGGCCTTAGTTAAAGAGACCCTTCTTGATCGGATAAATGTCACCCTAAGCGAAAGATATAAATATGTGAGAGGACAAAGCTCATTCCACACATCCAAGGAGCAACACATCAAAGAATATACCTCAAAAATAGATGAAAATCAAAAGGAGTACAAGCGAAGTGGAGGAGCACTTTTGTGTCTTCTTGAGACTATTTTGAGGACAATATTGATAGGCAACAGGCTGAGGGATAAGAGCTGAATTCTGGGCAAATTTTGTGCACGTTTGAGGAGATTTTTCTCTATCATTCAGGCCGCAGGTACTCTGGATTGATTGCAGGTGAACGGTATATCTTTTGGGGAGGGCGAAGAGCAACACATCAAAGAATATACCTCTAAAATAGATGAAGATCAAAAGGAGCTCAAGCGAAGTGGAGAAGGAGCACTTTTGTGTCTTCTTGAGACTATTTTGAGGACAATATTGATAGGCAACAGGCTGAGGGATAAGAGGTGAATTCTGGGCAAATTTTGTGCACGTTTGAGGAGATTTTTCTCTATGATTCAGGCCGTAGGTACTCATGATTGATTGCAGGTGAACGACATATCTTTTGGGTAGGGCGAAGAGGCCTAGTAGCATACCTAACCTAGGCCACAATCACAACAAGGGACAACGTAATTAGAAGAGGCTTGAAGTGAGGGAAAACACAAGGTTTGGAGCAGAATTTAGGGTTGACATGTACCCTCACTAGAGCTGAGAAATTGCATTGAAGTCGAGGTCAAGGGGAGCAACAGGAGGTTGCAGAACAAGGTATGTTTGTCCTCTTGTTTTGATGTTGTTTTTTAGTGGATGGTTATCCTAGTTTGGACAAAGTTTGAGGGGCATCTAAAGGACTGTGTGGAGGGTAGAAGAAGGTGTCCTTGCAACCCTAGATCAGTGTGACAAGGAATTTGGCTGCTATAAGAAGGACGAACTTTTAGAAGCCTAATGGTTTGGTTCTTGGAGAAATAAGGGTAGCCAAGGAGGCTTATGAATCATCACTAAGTATATTGTTGGAGAAGGACTATAGACAATCATAGTGGGCAACCCTCCATCCACTAAGATTGTTTACATTGGAGCAGTGCAAGAAGGCAACAGTGGGCAGAAGTCCCAAAGAGCTGAGGAGCAACAGTGGGTAATCTCAGAGTTATTCACAAACAAAGTTGTAAACAACTCACAAGAAGACCATATGTGTTGATTCATTGATGGACTAATGATCAACTAGAGCGCAATTGGAGAGCCGTGTTCAGAGACCTAAAGGAGCAGGTTTGATTGATAGATGCAGATTGGTGTTGTGGTAGTTTGGGAGCCAAAGGAACGACATATGTGTTCAGGACACATGGACTGAAAGGGTTGTGGAGCGCTACATCAACAAGTAGGTCAAGTGTTGTCTTGTTCAAGGTAGATTGGTTGAAGGACTGACATCGAAACCTAGTTTGTATTTCTTGAATTAGAGATTGTATGAGGGCCATAGATAGTAATGATAAAATACAAACATAGATAGGGTGGTTAAGGTTAAAATACAAACATAGATAGTAATGATAAGCATAGTTAAAAACTGATAATTATTTAGAATAAGAAACATACCTCCTTTAGAATTTGTTGTTTAACGATAGGCATTGCTTTGTATTCCATTTACTTGTGCTCACCAGAACAAGCCATCTACAACAGATACATAGTAAAATATTAGAATCATTATACAAGTTAAACTAGAGAGTTTAATGTAATAATCAATCATAATATGAAACATACATGTCTTTGAGTTTCGTTATGTAAAGGGGGATAATTCATTCTGTATTTCACTATTCGTGCTCACTGGAATCAACCATCCGCAACAGATACACAATAAACTATTAGGATTCTAATAAAAGTTAAACAAGAGAGTTGAAGGCAAGAACTTGACATCCAACTTAATTACAATCCATTTATATTTCATGCTATATCCCAAAATATATAAATTTTCTAAACTAGAACTAATTCTACTAGGAATAATGCAATTAATGTTTTCATAAGAAAAATAATTATTTTTGTAGAGATATCTAAGCATATTTAAACATATTGAACACCCAAAATCCTAGAGGCCACAAGGCAATAGTGTTGTCTATTAGCACAATGGTTGATTGGTTGAAGGGTTTGTATGCTTGCTTGCTCAACCTTACCATCCTCTGTTGAAATTTGTAGCTTGATAGGTACTCCAAACCCTAGGGTACAAGGTTGTGAAGGATTTGGAACCACATGGGATTTGTGGGCAAGAGTACCCAAGCTGTGAGCTTTGCACCCAAAGTTGTGGGTGTGAATCCATGAAGAGATTTGATGACTTGGCACTTGGACATGATAGAGCACCCTTAAAGAAGGAAGGGGTTGCTTCAAGCACCAAGAGAGCCCTTGTCACTGTGGAAAAATGAACATTTATATGTTTTGAGTGGGTGAATTGTTTTAAAGATCAAGTTGGCCTTAGTTACACTGGCCCTTCTTGAAGGGATAAATGTCACCCTAAGCAAAAGATATAAATATGTGAGAGGAGAGAGATCATTCCACACATCCAAGGAGCAACACATCAAAGAATATACATCTGAAATAGATGAAGATAAAAAGGAGTTCAAGCGAAGTGGAGAAGGAGCATTTTTGTGTCTTCTTGAGACTGTTTTGAGGACAATATTGATAGGCAACAGGCCGAGGGCTAAGAGGTGAATTTTGGGCAAATTTTGTGCATGTTTGAGGAGATTTTTCTTTGTGTTTCAGGCCGAAGGTTCTCTGGATTGATTGCAGGTGAACGACATATCTTTTGGGGAGGGTGGAGAGGCCTAGTAGGATGCCTAACCTAGGCCACAATCACAACGGGGACAACGTAGTTAGAAGAGGCCTGAAGTGAGGGAAAACATAAGTTTTGGATCAGAATTTAGGGTTGACATGTGCCCTCACTAGAGCTCAGAAATTGCACTGAAGCCGAGGTCAAGGGGAGCAGCAGGAGGTTGCAGAACAAGGTATGTTTGTCCTCTTGTTTTGATGTTTATTTTTAGTGGATGGTTATCCTAGTTTGGACAAAGTTTGAGGGGCATCTAAGGGACTGTGTCGAGGGTAGAAGAAGGTGTCCTTGCAGCCCTAGATCAGTTTGACAAGGAATTTGGCTGCTATAAGAAGGATAAAATTTGAGAAGCCTAAGGGTTTGGTTCTTGGAGAAATAAGGGTAGCCAAGGAGGCTTATGAATCATCTCTAAGTTAATTGTTGGAGAAGGACTATAGACAATCATAGTGGGCAACCCTCCATGCCCTAAGATTGTTTACATTGGAGCAGC
>APFE030617998.1:0-11911 GCA_000404065.3 Pinus taeda | reverse complement strand
TACCTCAACACAAATCCTCATGCATGCATGCATGTTCTCCTTTGGTTCAAATCTGTCAATTAATTTGCCAACAACATTCCCTATAGCCTTGACTAACTCATCCCCCCAACAATGGAGCGGCAAGTGGGGCAGACGAACCCAAACAGGGACAACATTGGGGACGTCCATTTCTGGGTCGAAGTCTGGAGTCCATCTGTTTAAGTAGAGTCCCCGAGAGTCCATGAAATAGGGGCCGTTTCTGAAGATAAGGTTCCTATCCTCCTTTGATTCGAATAGAAAGGTGTAAAATCCTCTGCCACAAAACCTGATTGTTATTTTCCCGTGCACTATCGAGTTCCAGTTTCGTTCGACCCATCTTTGAACTGATCTTGGGGAGGGCCAGAGTCCCGTGAACTATTCGACCAGGCCTCTTTCTGCTAACGAGATTGCAACCTTCCTCGGGAGGGAAGGAGGAAGAGATACTTCTGGTATTTCATCTAATTTCTTGATAAACTTGGAGGCTGAAGGCCAGATTTTTCCAGCTGCATTCTCAGGGATGAGAGAAGCAAACAGTTTCTCAAGGTCCTCTAGATCCTGGGGCGGGGGATCCATTTCTGCCATTGAAGAGCCAGATTTCGGGAAGATCAGCGAAGGGGCAACCGGAGAGAGGCCCCAGTGCAAGCGAAGGGCAGGAGGCCCAGGAACGAAGAGGGGGGAGGCGGAAGCCTAGCAGATGATGTGCACGAGCCTAGCAGCGGAGCTGCCAGGCGCAGATCTGGGGCGCAACATCGTTGTCAGGAACCCTAAGGCGCGTGCTGCTCCATCGATCCTACTAGCCTCATCCAGTTTGGTGAATTTCAATCTTTAGTTTCCCTTTAGCCCTTTGCTCTATTGCCTCTACTTGCATCTTTTTTTGTAAGACATCTAATATCTTAGCTGGAAGATTTTGGAGGAATTCAGGAAAGCTTAAAGAGTTTTTCAAATGATAGAATTGTTGGTTTTGATGATCCATTAGGATTCACTAGCTCAAGCATTTCGATAACCTCACTCATTTAAAAATATCATTGAGGGAGCACACTAGTGCAAAGTAGAGCTACTTTAATGTTGCAACCATGTCTCTCTTTGATCTCAGAGTCAAGAACCTTCCATATCCATCCTTTGTATTAACCCTCCCTCAAACACATTTTACAACATTGATCATGTCACCAAACTCCATCTCAAAAATGTTTTGACCTGTTATCAGCTCCAATAATACTACTCCATAGCTATACACATCAATATTCTCATTTAATTTTAGGAAGTAGTTATATTCTGCGATCACAAAAAAACATAGTACTATTGTAGAACAAACCATGAACATTCTAAAAAATAGATGTTTTTATCACAAAGTAGTGATATGAAAAGAATGGGTGTTCCAAACTTGTATCAGACTATTTTGTAGGATCTTTGCATCAATATTAAAATCCCACCAAGAGTATGAGCCCAACAACGATGAATGCAACCATGAAAACCCACATTAGAAAAACATGACAATTGCAACTATGCCTGGATTCATTCGAATCCTCAGAATGATAGGTATTGAACAACCCTTTCCCACAGATACCTAGATTCCCCCCCAAGAATGATGTTAGGAAACTTGAAATCAAAGAAGTGGGAACCCTGATTGAAAGCATATTGACAGAAATGTTGAGCAGAACAAGCTTCAAATTTGCTAGCTAAGAAGGAATAGGATCAGTTAGATTGTTGGATAATAATTCTATGTATGTGAGAACATGGAGACTGCCGAGTGGAGGGATTTCCCCTTGATGGTTATTGTCTGCAATTGAAATGGACACTATTTGTTTGCAACCATTGAAGTCCAAAAGATGACCTGATAAATAGATTTTGAGACACATTTATGTTGAGAACATGGCAATTGCATATATCCCCAAGGAAATTGGCCACAAATCCCATGATATTTGTTGTCAATTTGTATCTGTGCCAAATTCAAGGCCATGAGAATTTCTAGAAAATAGTGCCTGAAAAACCATTGTTTTTTATTCTGATAAGTGTGAGATTTGGAGTAGCCCATAAATTACCTGGAAAGAAATTCCCACTCAATTCATTGTTTTACAGGTTAATTCTGACAAGGTTATGGCATCTCCCACATGTGTTCATAATTGGGCATGAGAAATGATTACCATCGATGCTCAAGTTCTGAAACCTACCCCATGGTAGAGATTAGCGAGAATTGAACTGTGGATTTCATTGTCCGAGATTTCGAAAGATGTGAAGTTGGCGTTGAATCCACCGTGATCATTAGGAACAATCATGTCGAGGGAATTTTCAAACAAGAAGTAGAAAAAAATTTCAATTTGACAACACCTGGTGGCACCTGGCCTATCATCCATTTAGGCAGTCTAATATCAAACACAAGAAATTAATATTTTCTTGAATTATATAAAATTTTCTCAAGTGAATACAGAGCCGGTCTGCACATTAATATTTTAGCTCGAAGACTTTGGGGGAATTCAGATAAAGAGTTTTTCAAATGATAGAATTGTTGGTTTTGATGATCCATTAGGATTCACAAGCTCAAGCATTTTGACAACCTCACTCATTTAAAAATATCATTGAAGGAGCACACTAATGCAAAGTATGTAGGTTTTAACCTCGTACATAAATTACCTGCATACGAATTCTAAATCACAGGAAAAAATAAAAATGCGAGAGCATAACACATAAAACACATATACAGAGATTTCCCACTGGATCTCAAAACCGAGACTACGAGCTTGATTTTTAATTATATTCCTTTCAATGTTACAAGTAGCAGAATTAACATGTGGCGAGCGATTCCATACCAGGACTTCGGAACCATCCGTCCCAAGAACCATGGGTGGACCGAAAAACAGTAGGATAGGTTTGCCCTAAACATATAGGTCGTCCAAATTTTTTTTTCTTTTGGTGCGTGCCCCGAACCCCTTTTAGTAGGTGGCTACCCGCCTCCACTGCAAAACCCCCCGGACAGGGGGGGCTGCTGGCCCGCCCCTCTGTTGACCCTCGCCAGGCTGCGCAATCGGGTCGCAACGAAGGGGGGCTCCGCCCCCCCTCTTAACCCCCCGGTTCACTACGTAGGTTAGTCGTGGAAAGAATATAACACAACCCAACAAAGTAGAGCTACTTTAATGCTACAACCATGTCTCTCTTTGATCTCAGAGTCAAGAACCTTCCATACCCATCCTTTGTATTAACCTTCCCTTGAACCCATTTTACAACATTGATCATGCCGCCAAACTCCATCTCAACAATGTTTTGTCCTGTTATCATCTCCAATAATACTACTCCACAACTATATACATCAACATTCTCATTTACTTTTAGGGAGTAGGCATATTCTGTGATAATGACAGCTCCAATAGTACTACTCCACAATGATACACATCAATATTATCATTTACTTTTAGGGAGTAGTCATATTCTGTGATCACAAAAAAACAGAGTAGTATTGTAGAAAAAACCATGCACATTCTAAAAAATTGATGTTTTTATCGCAAAGTAGTGATATGAAAAAATGGGTGTTCCAGGTTTGTATTAGATTCTTTTGCAAGATCTCTGCATCAATATTAAAATCCCACCAAGAGTATGACCCCAACAACGATGAATGCAATCATGAAAATCCATATTAGAAAAACATGGCAATTGTGACTATTTCTGGATTCGTTTGAATCCTCAGAAGGATAAGTATTGAACAATCCTTTCCTACAGGGGCTTAGATTTCCCTCTAAGAATGATGTTGGGAAACTTGAAATCAAAGAAGTGGGAACCCTACTGAAAGCCTATTGAAAGAAATGTTGAGTGACACAAGCTTCAAATTTGCTAGCTAAGAAGGAATAGGATCAATTAGATTGTTGGTTAATAAGTCTATGTATGTGTGTTAAAATTGACAACGAGGGCCAAAATCCATGTGAGTCATCTTATTTATGGCAGTTGATATTTTTCTTGGATTCCTCTCATCGAGAGGTGTAAGATTGATCTAAAGATCATCCAATTTTGATAAGTATTTATGGAGATATGAATTTATTTGTGTTATGAGACAATTCATCAAGGTCGACCAACGACCAAATAACCCCCACTTGTGCTCAACAATTTAATATAAAAGGAGGTGGATTGATAGTCATTTAGACACACACTTCAATCTTGATTTCTCTCCACTTGTTTTGAGTTTTAGTGGCAAGATAAATCTAAGAGGAGGAAGCCCTAGACGTAGGAGGAAAGGAGATGTTTTGGCAGTAGTCAAAAAGGGGTATCTACGTCGCCCTAATGTAAAAAGCTCTACGCTAAAGGAGATACCCTAACACTGTCATGGTAAAGAAGGCCTAAAACACAACTATGGAGAAGAAATCCTAAATGCTGCTATGATGAGGATGCCCTAGCTAAACGCAGCTATGGAGAGGATGCCCTAGAAAAACACAGTCATGAAGATGATGAGGATGCCCTAGCTAAACGCAATCATGATACCCTAGTCCTATACATTGTTATGGAAGGGTTTCTAATACTCTACGTTGTCATGGAGGACAACTCTTAAACGCAACAAGAGGCAAAGACATCGAGGTAGTTTAGGGACTGTGTATATACGAGCTACTGTTAGATGGTTGAAGAACTGGCTTGAGGGCTGAGTTTCAACAGAGGATAACGCAGGTCTATGGGGCAGTTTTAAGGTAGGTCATCTATGTGTTTGTGTGGGCCGTAGGTACAGGAGGAGAGCTGTAGTTGGAATCCTAAATGCTATTGTTTTGGATATGTTAAGTTGTTTTTGTGCTAGGCCGTAGCCTATAACACCATAGCTAGGCTTGCATAGGGCAACTAAGCACTGTCATATGTCCAAAGGTATCAACGTAGCAAAAGAGGGGCTATCCTAACGTATGCCACCGTCTTTCAAGGGCTGTTTGGGAGTCTGTTGGAGAAGTCTAAGGCTACAACCATATGCCCTAACCAGACAGTCACAAACAACCATATGCAATCAAGGTTGGAGCAACATGGATCAGTTTGATATTGCTGCCAATGTGTGAGGGTTGGTAGAAAACATAGTTAACAATCAAACGAGAAAGTGAACTGGTACCCATTTTTTTGAGGTAGCAAAAAAATCACTCGATTTTGAAAAGTGGTGATGCCAGACTTTAAATTTTTTTATGTATCAAGTATGAACATTTTTTTCGATGTTAGTGATTTTCATGCTGATTTTGAAAAGTATTGATGCAGCATCAACATATTTTTTTAGAGGGCTTATTTTTGACACTTTGAATTTTTTTATGTATCAAGTGTGAACATTTTTTTTTGTTAGTGATTTTCATCCTGATTTTGAAAAGTAGTGATGAGTATCGACCCTTTTTGTTGAGAGAGCTTAGTTTTTACACTTTAAATTTTCTAATGAATTAAGTGTGGATATTTTTTTTAAATGTTGGTGATTTTTATGTTAGTAATAAAACATAATAATAATAATAAAAACTTGACAAAAAAATCAAATACAAATAATATATATATATATATATAATATATATAATATATATTATATATACTTAAAAGAACAAAAAAAAAATTACACAAAATAAAAATAATAAGAACATATTGGTAAAAAAAAAAAACATAACATCTATAAACATGTTAGTAAAAAAAAAAAAAAAAAAAAAACCTATAAAAATGTAAAAAAAATCAAAATTAAACCTTTCATAAAAAAAAAAAAAAAATTTCAAAAAATATATATATTTAAAGAAAAACAATTGAATCCACAAAAAAAAATCTAAAACAAAAAAAATTTTTTTTTTTTAAATTATAATAATTAATAATAATAAATAAAACTCATTACCAAAAAACTTTAAATACATTACCCAAAAAAAATTAGAAAAAAATAAAATTTTTTTTTTTTTTTTTTAATTAAATTATAAAAATAAATTAATAACATATAAAAAAAATCATCAAATCAATTAAAAAAAACAATTTAAAACACATTAAAAAAAAACTAAGTAAAAAAAACACAGAAAAAATTAAAAAAAACACATTCAAATTAAATCACCCCCTTCCTGACTCCTCTCCTCTCTTGTACCCTCTCCAACCTTCCCTCACTCCCCTCGCCTCCCCGTCCTCAGCTCTCCCCTCTCCCCGCCTCCAGTAGATCCCTCCTCACCCTTGTCCCCTCCCCCAACTTCCCTCACGCCCCTCGCCTCCCCATCCTCAGCCATCCCCTCTCCCCTCCTCCACCCGATCCTCACTCGACCCCGCTCTCTCACCACACCCCTCTCCCCACTCTCGAACCGCCCTGTAACGCCTCCGGTTGTGCGACGCAGTTGGGTGCCGGGGGGCGAGCAATGGTTGGTGCGACGGGCGGTCGTGCGACACGGTTGTGCGACCTGGTTATGCGACGAATGAAGGTTATGCGATGAACGAACAAACGATATGCGATGGAATTATACCCACGGTTGGAGCGTTGTGCGATGAGTAGAGGTTGACTTGCGATGGATAAGGGCCGACTTATCAAATGCGTTGGAGAGGGGTGTGTGTAATGTTGGTGGGGCGGTCGGCTGGGTATATGCATGTTGGATATGCAGTGTTGTGTATATATGGCGCTATGTACATGTTATATATGTAGTGATATGTACATATGGTGTTGCGTGCGTGCTGCAGATGCGATGTTGTGTACATATTGCATTGTGTGCATGTTGTACATATGGTCCTATGTGCATGGGTGGTGTTGTGTACATGTGGTATTGTGTACATGTGGTGTTGTTGTACATGTGGTGATGTGCACATGTGGTATTGTGTACACATTGTATAGGTGGTGTAGTGTACATGTGGCACTATGTACACGTTGTGCAGGTGGTGCCATGTATATATGATGTTGTGCACATGTTTTTCAGGTGGTATTGTGCACATGTTGTACATATCGTACTGGTGTACATGTGGTATTGTGTGCATGTTGTACATGTTGTTTTGTGTACGTGTGGTACTGTGAATATGCATCCTGTAGTCGTGGTATCGCAACATGTGTGATTGTTGTGTTGTGTCATACACTAGGTGTAGGTGTATGTGTTGTGTCGTACACCAAATGCAGGTGTATGTGTTGTGTTGTACGCCGGGTGTAGGTGTATGTGTTATATGTTAGGTGTAGTTGCATGTATTGTGTGCTGTTGTATGTCGTGTATGGTTGTATGTGTGTGATGCACACTATGTGTATGTGTGTGTGGTTGAAGAGATGCCACTTAGTGTTTGTCAGGTATGGAAACCGATATGGTGTGCATACAGAAAGGAAAGATGATAAAGGTAGAAGCTAAGGATCATTTAAAGGATAAGTATCGATATTTTAGTCCAATTTTATTATGCATGTGATTTATGATTCTGATTTATGATGGTTACATGCGATCTATGATTATGGTTTATGATGATTGCATGTGATTCATGATTTTGATCTATGAGGGTTGTGTTTCGAGCTAATCAGATGTGATAGGTTTATACATAATGATTTGATCAAAGATGCTAGTTTGACTTGTTGTGATAAAAGTAAACATGATTGCAGGTGTAATTTATTGATGGGTTACCAATGTGGTCTGATATGAGTTTATTTCAATTTATTTTGAATCTAATGGAAGTTATGTTCTTGGTACAGGAAAACATGTAATGCCCGGTTTGGGTGGTTGAAACCAACTGTAATAATTATCAGCATCAATGAAAGGAATTGGAACATGCAGCAATATGTTGGTAAAGCACTTCAGGATTAGGGCCATTGTGGAACATTGGTACCCAATAGTGTCCATTGATTGTAATGAGAATTCTATGACCAATATGATGGTTTTGAGGTAGGTACATTCCTTGGTTGTTGATCTTCCAATGTGAGGAAGCCTTGCCAAGGGATGGATTGCCTAGGATAGGGGATGTTGGGCCGAAACTTGGAAGTTGAGTGACTACATGGAAGGGGGCCATCGAATTGCCTGAGGGACTGTGTAGCAGAGAAGGGAAGGTTGAAGATGGATTGTTTTGTTCATTAGCATTTCCATATGGAATCAGATGCACATTGGGAGTGTGCCCTGGAACAATGAGCCGATATTTGTTCACTAAGAGGACAACAACACATGATTGTAGCTTTGGACATCGGATGCAAATTTGATTTTGGTAGTGGATTTTGGACTTCCTGTGAAGGAGGTGAATCCTGGTACTACTTTTGAGGGTGGAGGTGTAAGCCTCTAGATTCCCTTGTGGTTGATACAAGTATCGTATCTTTTTACTTTTTGGTTGAGAAAGTGTGCATATGTGCATATGTGGTTGTTATTGTAAATATTGTAATGAGTTGTGCTATAAAGCTCTAGTAAACAATATGTTTGTCATGTTTCAACAATGGTCATTGTAAATACTGCAACGATATGCTTTATAAATCTCCATGGGCAATATGTTTTGATTTTCAGCAGTGTTACTGGTTGTTGGTGTCATTGAACACTGAGGACAATGTTCCCCCATGGGTGAGGGTTCTGTAGCATCCTTGGTTAAAAATCCATGTAAAAATATATAAGATCCCAACCATGGGACACATATTCCAAGTTGAATGGTGGGAAAGACATCTTAGTGTGGGTTTTCATTTCAGTTATTATGGCTAAAGGAAAATGGAAAAGGAAATGACAAAGGATTTGGAAAGGCATAAGGCATTAGTTGGCATTTATTTATGAAAATAATGGAAATTAGGAGAAAAGGAAGGTGAAAGGTCATATATTTGCATGTGAGGAGGAAAATGAAGGAAATTAATAGAAAATGAAGAAAATAGGGGCCCCATTGATAAAAAGGATTATGAGGATCAATTCACAGGCTTTTGGTCAGTTCAGTTTTGGAGTTCTCTCTCTATTCTCCCTCTCTCACACTCTTGGACACTTAGAGTTTTCTTGGAGCACTTCAATATTGGATCAAGAAATGCAAAGATGTTATGCTCTTAACCTGCAAAAGAGACCCAAATACAGAATATGTGAAGAAAAATACCCAGAACATAGAATAGTGAGAGTCAATAACAAATATTTTATTATTCAGAAAGCAATGTTCACTGGCCTCTTCGAGGGGGAAACCTCCAATAGAGCAGAGCTCGATTCCAAAATAAGATACGATGCTCCTCGCAAGGAGTCTCTATCCTTTATATATGACTCATACATGTAATACCATGGATCAATACCATGGGTTTAATTAATACCATCTATCTAATACTAGGCCCATTTGCAACTAACTGTGGTCTCGTCAGTAATAGCATGTTAACCACTTACAATTATTAATATGGGTTTTATTGACTCTTTATTATGACGTGATCCCACTACATAAATAAGGGGGTTAGGGTGAGACCCTAACATGCCCTCCCCCTTAAGAATAGCCTTGTCCTCAAGGCTGAAGCTGTGAAAACTACTGAAGAATAGTGGTTGGTTCCCAAGTTGCATCTTCCGGAGAGGTGTCTTTCCACTTGACGAGGACTTCCCTAATCACTCGACCACGCAGAGGCCGTTCTCGTGTGTCCAGGACCTGTTTAAGTTGGATCCAGATTGACCCTTCCTCGTCCAATTCAGGTAGACTGATTTGAATTCTGCAATTGTTCCCAATCACTTTCTTGAGGCATGAGACATGGAAAAATGGATGGATTTTTGCAGTAGTCGGCAAAGCCAGCTTGTATGCTACTTCTCCAATGCGCTGAAGTACTTGATATGGTCCATAGAATTTTGGAGATAGTTTCTGACAACCCTTGTCTTTGAGTGATGTTTGCTTATATGGTTGCAGCCTCAAAAATACCCGATCCCCTTCTTGAAATTGGCGCTCTAAGCGATGCTAGTCTACCTATTGCTTCATGCAGTTTTGAGCTTGATGAAGATTCTCTCTAAGAAGGGCGAGCATGGTTGAACGGTTTTGTAGGAGTTGATCCATTGCTTGTACCTTTGAGCATCCCTTGATATGAGAAGTAGGGGAAGGAGGGAGTTGACCATATACTGCTTCATAGGGAGTCATTTTGGTGGTGGCATGATAGTTGGTGTTATACCAGCATTCAACCAGAGGTAACCATTGTACCCAAAGATGTTGCTTTTCTGAAGTGAAACACCTAAGGTAGGTTTCCAGACATTTGTTGACGGCTTCAATTTGACCATCTGTTTGTGGATGATAGGAAGTGTTGAGTTTTAGTTGGGTGCCTTGTAGCCTGAAGAGTTCCTGCCAAAAAATCATTGGTGAAGATCGGGTCACGATCCGACACAATAGAAGTGGGCATGCCATGCAATTTGAAGATCTGATCCATGAAATATTGAGTGAACAAAGTCGGTGTAAACGGGTGGGGTAGGGCGCAGAAATGAGCATACTTCGAAAGTCTGTCCACAACCACCATGATGATTGACTTGTTTCTGGACTTTGGAAGACCTGTAATGAAATCCATAGAAACCTTCATCCATATTGATGCTGGGATGGGCAATGGTTGTAATGTGCCTGGTGCTTTGACGGTCTCCCCTTTGTGGCGTTGACAGACATCGCATTCTGCTACAAAAGTAAGGATGTCCTTTTTCATTCATGTTCGAAAAAATGATCTTCTGGTGCGAGCATACGTCTTCTGAAAGCCTGAATGTCCTGTAAGGGGGGATGAGTGCAATTCTGCCAAAATGCAACTTTTGAGGCTGGATGTTGGTGATATTACGACTCTGTCCCTATAGTGAAGAATCTCATTATGCCACGAGTAGCCCTTGGTGGGATTTGGGTCCACCTACAATTGAGAAATGAGTTGGGAGAGCCTGGGATGTGAAAACCATTCCCTGCGAGCTTCTTCAATCCATTCTGGAATGGGAAGGGAAATTGCAAGCAGGGTACTTTCTTCCTCAAATTGGCGAGATAATGCATCTACTACATTATTTTCTTGCCCTTTTTTGTAAATGATCTCATAATCATATCCCAGCATTTTGGTGAGCCATTTATTTTTTTATGGGGAGGACAGGCGTTGCTCCAAAAAAATTTTAAGACTATGATGGTCTGTGCGGATTTGGAAACGTCACCCCAGTAAGTAAGGTCGCCAGGTCTCTACTGCATGTAAGATGGCCATCATTTCCTTCTCATAGGTAGATTGACCCAGATTCTTCCCACTTAGTTGTTGGCTTGTGAAGGCCAAAGGTCAACCTTCCTGCATTAAGACTGCCCCAATACCTGTACCAGAAGCATCACATTCAATGACAAAAGATTTGGTGAAATCCAGTAGTGCTAAGACTGGAGTGGAACACATCGCATTTTTTAGAGCTGTAAATGCCTGCTATGCATCCTCATTCCAGAAGAATGAATTTTTCTTCAGGAGTTGCTCGAGGGGCTTCACTATACGACCATAATTGCGGATGAATTTGCGATAATATCCTGTGAGACCTAAAAATCCTCTCAGGCTCTTCAAGGTCTTAGGTTGAGGCCAATCCTGCATTGCCTGGATCTTTTTGGGGTCCACCTTGACACTTGTACGCCCCACAATGTGGCCCAAATACTCAACTTCTTCCATGCCAAACGAACACTTGGACATCTTAACAAATAATTTATGCTTGCGAAGCAGTTGCAAGAGTATATCTACACGCTGAAGATGTGCGGCCCAAGTGAAATTATAGATGAGGATGTCATCGAAGAAGACAAGAACGAATTTCCTGAGATATGGTTTGAGAAGATGGTTCATAAGGCTCTGAAAGGTAGATGGGGCATTACAAATACCAAATGGCATGACCAAGAACTCATAATGGCCTTCATGAGTTCGGAAAGTAGTCTTTGGAATGTCGACTTCCTTCATGCGAATTTGGTGGTAGCTTGAGCAAAGATCCAGCTTAGTGAAGAATTGAGCCCCATTGAGTTCATCCAACAAATCATCAACCACCGGGATGGGAAATTTATCTTTGAATGTCAACTTATTGAGGGCCCTGAAGTCTGGACACATCCG
>APFE030617994.1:68738-91338 GCA_000404065.3 Pinus taeda | reverse complement strand
TTTTTGAATACTTTGATTATTAATTAGTTTCAGTTTATGCAATTAGCTTGTTACCAGGTTTTTCTTTAAAATTATTATGTTTTTAGGTTTTTTATTTTATTTTAGTAAAAAAAATATTTTTTCGAATTTTTTTATTTAATTAATTTAAATAGTTTAATTTGTAGAAGATTAAGTCTAATAGTTTAATTTGTAGTTTGGATTGTTTATTCAACCACTGTAATAGGTTTATTTACTTTAATAATTTGCTTATATATTTTAACTTTTGTTTATTTTTAATTAAGTTTTATTTATCTATGTTTTAATGGGGAGGTGTTTGAGTAAATTTCTTCCTTTTACTACATTGACTACTGATTAATTTAAGTTTATGCAATTAGCTTGTTTCTAAGTTTTCTTTGAAATTCTTATGTTTATTGGGTTTTTTTAATTTATTGTAATAAGTTTTTATTTTACAACAAATTGTATTTGATTAATTTTAATAGTTTAATTTCTAGGAGATTAATGTAATATATGATTAGATTCTAACCTCCTATGTGTTTATGTTAAAGTGTTCTAAATTGAACCTTACCTAAGTTTAATATGACATCTAGTTACCATATTGAAGAATATATTTATTCTTTATAATGCTTAATGGTATTTTTATGGTTAGGAGAGGAGTTGGTTTGGTCTATAGAAGGGCTAATGGAAGGGAAGGTGAAAGGGGAAGGGGGTTAATGTACAAAAGGGAGAGGATGGGTGAGTGCGATAAGGGGTTTGTTGTGCGGGTTAGGAGAATAGAAAGTGGAAAGATGAAGAGGGGAAGGGTTGATGTGAAGGGCAGGGTCATTTTAATCAATGGGGGTCAGAAGTGAGGTCCATTTCTACTAATTTCCAAATACATTGATTCTAATATTCATATGTAATTTCTCTAGAAAATTTTGACTTAAATTTTATGGTTAACAATAAAAAAAATTCCAAATACATCGACTCTAATATTTATATGTAATTTCTCATCAGAAAAATTTTAACTTAACTTTTTTTATATATTATTATTATTCATTATAAAAAATTATTATAAATCTTACATTTTTTGATTTATAAAAATATTATTTAATTTTAAACAATATGTCGTTCTTACCGAATATTAAACTCCATAAATTAATAATTAAAAATTTAAAAATTCTTAATTAAAAAATAGACACAACTATAATTAATTATAATAATAAATTTATTTCACTGGCCATTTATTCATTCAAAACTTTCATTAAAAAATAATTTAAATCTCTATATATTTCTAGAATAAAGTTGCCATTCGCAGCTCATCCCATTGCAAACCATAGAGAAAGTCGGGCGAATATTATATTTGTTTTTTCGAGGCTCATCGCACTGCAAGGGCGAATATTATAATTTGAATAATAGAATTAACGAATCATTTTGATGCTCTGAGACTACTGCTTATCTATAAAAGAATACAGTGTTTTTAATTTTTCCGTATGTAAAAGAATAGAGTGTTTTTAAAGTTTGTTTATTATCCATGAGTCTCCCTGTAAAACAAGTGCCTTTTTTTTCTTAGTGTACTAATTATACATTGATTTGTTTGTTTTTCTTTAATTATCCGTCTTACATGCATCGATGAGGTTAAAACATCGAACACTACGTCTTTAATCTTCTACATTGCTTCCCTGTATTTTGGCATGAAATTAATTTTCAATGTAATGCTTTATTTTTAACGATAATAATTTTCATTGAATAATATTTATTTCAAAAATAAATTACACCTAATCATGAATCATTATAATAAAATAGTTTGACATATAATTATAATACACAACCAAATTTTTTTTATAGCATTCAAATTTTTTTTTAGGGCATTTAATGTAAATTAAAACAAATTTGTTTGAGTTTTTTTAAGGGAAGTCAAATTGTCTTGGATCATTGTCATACATTTATTTTTCTTCTAAAATGAGCGTGCACTAGTTTTTCTCTCTCTTGGAAGCAATGGATTACTAGATAGCAAATTGTTTTGGAGAAGATTATATTGCACAAATCAACTTTCTTGTATTTATGAAGCAATGATTTTGGTGAATGGTACAAGTTTATTGTGAGTATGTCTTCCATTTTTCTAATATTGTAAACTTAGGTTTGATTGAGCCTTCATGGTAATGGTATCTTTCATGAACTCTCATATCTCCATATGCAAGATTTGTCACCAACTATCCATCAAGAAAACTTGAGTTTCATTCTTTGACTTTAAATCTCCTCTTATTAAAACTTGCTAGGATTTTGTCAGAGGTTCTCTTATCCATCTGTCTCTCCATTCAACATCTTCCACCTTTGATCTCTCCTTTTTGAATCCATATATGCAATTGATGAAAGGCACTAGTCTATGTGTTTTGATCTTATAAATTTGATTTCTTTATCTTTTTTATGGTAAACTAAGGTTGGGGTTTCACAAGATATGCATTTAATAGATTAAATCAACTTATATGTTATTGTTCTAGAGCTAGGGTTTGCATATATGCTAAAATGAAAAGAGAAAAAATATCATTTCATCAATTTTATAGCTATAATTCTTGGGATGATGTCTAGGGTTTTGTGCATTTACACCCATTGATAGCTTTGTGGTAACCTTTTTCTACTTTACATATTTAATATTCTTTGATATTTTGTTGATAAACATCTTTTATGGACTATTTATCATTGTTGTCGTAAATTTTGCATGTTGTAATGTGTGTCTATCTTAAACCCTAATTTATAGCAATAATTTTTTGATTAATGATAACATCTGTGAAACTGTTTTGATCATCTTTAGGACTTGTCTCAACCATCTAAACATAGCTAATAAGTCCCTTGAACTTACCATGTCATTTTCACTTGAAACCTTACTTTATTAAATACACTTCTTGTGTGTTTAAATTAATATGTTATTTGAAAGGTATTTAGCTTGGGAATCCTTGGGTTACTTGATCTTTGAGGCATATTGAAAAATCCTTCCTTGTGAGCATAACATCCATCCACAAAATAGTGAAAGAACAACCACTAAGGTTAGAATGGCATTGAACTTATTGTTGCTCTAAACCTAGAGTGCCTAATGAGGCTTTACACTAGGCTACTAGATTTTGCAGTGATTGTTACAAATTAAACAATAGAGCAAAGAAACAAAAAATATCGGAATCACAGAAAAGCATAAAAAAATAGAGACACATATGCATCGTTCACCCAATTTGGACTACGTCCATGGAGAAACAATGAATCCTTCCTTTTATATTATCTAGAAAACTAAAGGGATACAACCTATAGTGAATCCACTATAACTTCCTTTTTGCTCTCACGCAGTCTTCTCTCTTTTTTTCTCACACATAATTATATATAGCCACAATACAATTCCCTCATATAAATTGAGGGTTTCCTTTTAGGGAAAAAAAACCCTAAATTAGCAGAACTTCTATCATCGGATCCTTTGCATAATGTATGGCCAAGAATCACTATGTAATTACAATATTTTACAAGGAATTTTTTCTCTAAATTTTTCTTTCAGGGGTGTTGCCCCTGAACCCCTACCAACGGAGGGCTAAAAGGGTGCTTCAAACCCCCTGATAGCAATAGTGGGGGGGGAATCCCCCCACATCCCCTCGCCAGGGACTAGGATCCAAACACGACTAAAACAAGAGCTTTGAATCAATAATATAATCAGGCTCCACACCCAACAGTAATAAGCCCCACATTAAGAATGACCCTAGAATATTTATCTGGTAGCCCAAATGTCACTTTAGTGTCTTGCCACACCATAGCCACTAGTGCAATTGATATAATAGACTTCGTAGCAAATGAGGCCACCTTGCTAGCCCTAAAAGGGGATGTGTTCTAGAGATATAATTTGGTAAAAATGAAAGCTAATTATTTTTTGGTTGCTCAACATAATGCTTGTTGATTTTGTCGCTCAAAGCAAAGTAGTCTTCCTAAAAGAACCAACTAATCCCTAAGAAATATAGGATTAGTTAGTACCAACTATTAGGTCAATCTAGTCTATAAGAAGAGAGAGCTTAGCAAGACGACAAAGAATCAAGAACTTTCATGCTATTAAGTTTCCAAAATTCAGAGAGAGATTGTGAAGCACATTTCATTATAATAAAATTTGTTGGCTTCGTGTTATAAGGGTCTATGATATTGGGGGCATTTTTCATGTTGCTCACATTTTTTTATCTTTGTAAATTGTGAGTGTAAGTGACATATTATGGGAAATAAGTCAATTAGAGACCCATAACTTAGATTTTACAATCTCAAATTTGATGCCCTCTATATCTAATAAAATAATGAGTTAATTTCATAGTTAAGATTAAGAATGTATTGTCACTATATATTTAATAAATTTTAAATAAATTATAGTTTTTCTTTCTATTTTATCTTTTAAGTTATTATACTAAATCAATTAATTGTTTTGTTTACGTGCTAATCCATTTAATTATTTATTTCATATATATATTAGACATAAAAAATATATTACTTTTTCTTTTCATTGATCTTCATGTTTTGTTTTATATATCCTAAACAATAGAACACGATTAAAACACCCTTTTTGAAATTACTACTGAAAGGAAAGAATATTAATGACAAGGGGACCTACAGAGCAGCAAGTCCTTGCTAAGAGTAGAACAAATATGCAGGCTGACAGTAAATCAACTTTGTCTGCACACAATCTAAATAATGGCACCAGCTAGGCATTTGATAATTACACTATGCTCAATTTGAAGCAATGGTGGATGTAATTAGAGAAAGAGGGCTGTAAGGTCATCTAGCCATTATATCCAATGCAGGGTGAGCGATTTGTGGAACAGATAGAAGAGGTGTTGGATGAAGGTACCTTGGATCAACTTTATAATATTTAGTGTTGAGCACCAGGAGGATTACACAAACCTGTCTGCTAGTAGAGAGTTGAGTTGGTAGTTTTTTTTACCATTACCCATGGATAGCTCAAATTAAGATGAACAAGCTAAGTAGAGCTAATTCAATACAAGAAACAAGCAACAGGTTGAATGGTTATTATATCATACACTTGTATACACTATTCTCATAATCAATCATATAATGTTATTACTATACAAGCTTCTTGTTAGTGAAACAAATTATAAGCTTAACATAAGCAATAGTGAACATAAGGTGTATTGTTTCGAGCTTAATCCACGTAATTAAGGGAACATATGATAGTAATGGTATCATAAGCTACTCTTTATCAAAAAGTAAGCATCAAAGAACAAGATATTCCATAATATGAGTTGTAATGTATACATAACTCTTTCCCATCATAAGGTTAATCAAGCACAATGAAGCATGAGACTAATCGTCATGTACGAGCTTAGTTTACAAAACACTTGCTTAAGTATAGTGATTTCTCGTTAGTATCAAGTATTGGTAACATCATTGGAGTGTCAACAAGTACTGAACTTTTACAAGCATTCAATGGAGATACTAGTGATGAAAGAAATAGGAAACTAGTAATGAATAGCACTACTCGTAACCCTTACTTTGTATTGGAATCAGATCATTTTCTTATGTCAAATATTGTGATGTATGGGCTAGCTCGAATACTTAGATTACATGTATCAAATATAACTATTATTGATGTATGGGCTAGCTCGAATACTTAGATTACATGTATCAAATATAACTATTATTACCGTATCTATTCCTTTGATATTACAATAATAATAGGTAAGTGTTATTGGTTAGTATGAATACCATATTTATTGTATCAAATTCATCTTATCACAAAGGAAGTTGGTTCTACTTATGACATATATGATATGACAGTTTGTACTTGTGTTACTTATGCTAGGTTATGGCTTCTTCATCTGCTTTGAACTTATTATTTAAGATGAGCTTAGGACTAGTAGTAATATGTGATCTACTCTTACCTTACCATTACTTATAGCTTACCTTTATAAGTGTTATGGAGATTCTATATATTACATCTATTAAAAAATAAGTAGTAGAAGTAAGAATAATGATTTAAGGGAGTCTAATCTATGTAAACACAGTAACATAAACAGAGATAGTGTGCATACTAGGCTAAATCTATCATTAATTTGAATTATGGAAACAACATATCCGTAATCACACTTAGTTACTAGCAATTGCGATATGACGTTTCATCATGTTTGATATGAGTAATAGGTATGAGCTTAGATAACCAAGCAGATTCAACTAAGATAAGATTTATATATGATTAACCACCAGTATTCAAAGTATCTAGTAGTCTAAATTCCATTGAACTAAGATTGATTCACTATATTGGTATTTGTTTTACCAGTGTACACATTCCCATAACTAGTACCTTGTTATTACTTGTAAATACATTTGCTTATACTGATTGCACTCATAGTGATATCCATATCTATTGAACTCACTCATATGCTTATTTATACTAGTAAGCTTTGATCACTCATTAGTGTTTCTATTGATTAGCTCATGTACAGACCACTTCTCATATTTGATTACAGATTCTCTTAAATTAATTGGTTAGGATAAGTATATCAATTACACTTATATATTTATAAGCGTGTATTACTAGTATTACCATTAGATCATTGGTTTCAACATGACATGGAAAGTCATATAGAAGAGTAATGACATGTTTTAGCTAAGCTCTTATGTATGATTATCACCTAGTACTAAACCCATTCTATTTATCAACATTATTGGTACCTGCTTCTACTCAAGGGTTGATGTCCTAATCTTATGGGAATAACTAACATGAAGCTAAGATACATAGAGGCTTAGTTTAACCTATATAATGAATACTAGATGTGTTAAGCTTTCTCATATTACTAGTACGGTTTCAATTTCATAGGTTGAGTCACCATATCGAGTTACGTATTATCTATCACTACTAAGTAATGTGTGAGTGATAACTATAAGATGATTATCTTGGATATGGACCTAGCACATATTACAAATCAAGTTAAGCTTAGGTCAATTGTTCCTATTATGGTAATAAAACCGGTTTAGCTAATAAATCACACAACACATGATATAAGTATGAGGTTACTAGTATTGATTACACTACCTTCTTTCCATAACATCTCTAGCATATTACTTAAAAGGTATTTTTATAAATATGAGGTTAATAGTACTGATTACACTACCTTATTTCCATAACATCTCTATCATATTACTTAAAAGGCATTCTTAAATATTAAAGGATGTGCTTCTGTCTCTACCTCTATTGATTGATCCCTCTAGCTTTCTTTATTATATCGAAGTAGATGTACAACAAAAAAAACTTACTCATCAATGAAGATATTCATTATCTTATATAGATTAGAGGGTATGAAAGAGGAGTAGGATATTATAGCTCTTGTCTTATTGTTATGGCTTAGCTTGTTTAATAGGACTTTGTCTTTGGAAGGTGGAGGAGGAAATAGGTCATCATCTCAATTAACCTCTCCTTCTAATTAATAAATAAGGCGAGAAACGACTAGATCATTTAGATCATCATATGGAACTGGAACCACTCCGATTTGGTGGAGGATATGGAAGAGGAATGCTCCTTCTCCTACCCTATCTTGAGTAGATATCACCCTTTATCTTCCCCTTTTAAGCTATGGAAGAGGAGCCTCTTCTCCTTGGTACTGCTATTTCTACTAATCAAGAGTATGAGCATTCTGAAAAGGAGTCATTTTCACAGTGGTGGTTCTTAGTTAATTGCTCGAGAAAGCAATGCTTTGAGAGAGTAGGATATGTTGCTGAGCTAAAATTTTATTTTTCTCTATAGAGATTTGAAATTGATATAGTTTGGGGAGTGGGCTCGGTTTCTCCTTTTAGTATCAATGGTTAATCAATCAAGTGTTTTGTCTTTCTAATAGAAACCACTAAAGGCTGCTTGAAATCTAATATGCTAAGCACTATTGGTGTTTTCAGTCTATGGATCATCTACACCTACCCTTAAAACACAATCCTTGGTCACGGTGATTGATCTCTGCTACTAATCCAACGCCAAGCCAACATAAGTTCAACATACTAAATATAGATGTAAAACAATTTTAATTGAAAACGATGATCATGAGTACCATGTAGACCAAAAATTTTGCAGAAAGGTAAACATATATGTGCGCGATAATTCCAATTTTGCTATTGTATTTCCATTGATTAATGGGTTTGAATGTTAAAAGTATTGTTGATTTGCATTAAAAAACAAAAATAAAAACCAACAATATTTACCCACTTTGCATGTACGTTATGATCTGGAGATCTATCTGAGTTAAGGAGGACACCCCATTTTTCATAAGAAAATTGAGATAATCTTTTGACAGAAAGAAATTGTTGATACCATTCTCTTGCCATGAAATTGTTGATAAGATTCTTGATAGTTGCATAAACTAAACTTTTACTACCTATAATAGATCCAGATCCATGATGGAAGAAACTAATGAAAACCAAAAATTATTGTTGCAAAAACTACTAAAAACCATACACCCAGCATCTTAAACTGAAAATATGAAGAATCGTGAATCAAGTTTCATAATGAAACAAAATACCATAATGATTGAACTTATTGGTGAGTGTGTGAGATTTCATCATCATTTTTTCATTAACTTTTTGAAGATCACATCTTCCAACTATTAAGCAGCTACTCTATATAATAGTAAGCATCATGACTGTCGAGCTCTTTGGATGCAACAACGTCAGAAACTACCACAATTGAAGATAATTAAAAGCAAGGTGGGAAATGCCAATGTCTCTGTAATGCAAAATTCAAAACTAGCACAAGGTTTAGAATGTTCACTATTAAGAATTTGCAAATACAATATGAGCAATTCACATAGAATTTTTTAAATGTTATACCTATGCCTAATCAAAATTTCCATGGAAAAAAAACTAGAACTCTAAGGACTACAACAAAATGCCAGTTAATTCAAACTTTATTTTAACTATCTTGGGTAGAAGACACTAATAAAAATCCTTTTAAATCAGATTGCAAGGTGCTTAAAATCTGTGTAGCTGAATCTACAACTATAATATTACTTCAAACTGGATCTACAACTACAATATTAGTTAAGATCAAAAATCATTTTCATAATATCATCTAGGTGAAGAGATATAAAATATGTCTAGATAGAACTCTAAATTATGAAAACCATAATGAATAAAATATTAAAATGGCACTGGAAAACATCCCAGAGGTTGGAAGTACCTAGAGAAAATAATGGTTTCTTACCAAGAATAAGGAGAGCATTTGGAGAGGCACCAAGAATGGAAAGCACTAGGCCACCAATTATCCCCAACTTGATGACTTGTTGGGTTGATGACTCTAAGAAGCATATCACTCCCATCCGACAGAAGCTCAGCAAAAATATTATGACAAATAATTAATTGAAAAGAAAAAATGAGACTGCTCCCACTATGTTGCATCAAAGACAAATATTAAACAATTATACAATATCAAGAACATGTTATCTAGGGGATCATTGAAATAAAATAATAATAAAATTAATATGACAATTAAAAAATAGATATATATGTAAAAAGTTCCTGCACCTAGACCTCATGCGGCTGCATGAATCACATGTGCCAACTTTTATGCTCCCCAATGTAACCTCACCTAACCCATCTTCCCAGCTCATTTACTCACAGTTTCTAACCAGGTTTGGAATCAAACGAAGTAGCTTTGTCATAGGGTCACCCGAAATCTTTAGTTTATGATTCTAGGTTCCACTCCTTGCCTTCCCGGTGGTCCGATAAGAGCTTGTACATCACTTCTTGCCCCTTCCAAACACACATTTAATAAATCAAAGATTTGTTTGTACGGGGTCGAAGGCATTATTTGTAATAACTTAAGTTATTATGTAGCGAACTTGCTAACCAGTATGGTCAGTTTTGTCTTAGGAGAGAACTGCCATAGATGGCCACAAGCTCTTGCTCTTTAATAGGAGTTGGAGCTAGATAAGGCTAGAACCAAAGGCAATTCATCTTATGCCTTTCCTTATAGTAATGGTCAGGAAGCTATTGGTTAGGGACATTTTAGCTAAGTATAAACTAAGAACAAAGCCGACTCTGGAGCAAGAGAAATTGGATAAATAGATGGACACAACTAAAGTGATGTTCCATAGAGTGCAAGTTGGTGTAGAGGGGCTTTCTTGCCTCATCGGCTCTAGATTTCTTCTCTGGATGCACTTGCAGAATGTTCCAGAATTATCCACCAAGGATGATTAAATTAGAGAGTGGTAAGATAAGATATCTGAAAAGAAGAAATCCTTATCAGAGATTCCACTCACTGCGCGTAAAGATATAATGACTAAAGTTTCTACCCTTACAAAGCAAATTGCTTCAGCTAGGTTTGAGTAGCCAAACAAGCCTCTAAAGCAAAGCAGTAATCCAGAGAAGGCTGAATAGGTTTGAGATTTTTTATTATTCAAGAAATAAAATAATTAGAATAGGCTTGAGATTTTCTACTATTCAAGAAATAAAATAATTAAAATGTTATTTGTTACGAAGGAGCCACCTTTCCTTTCGATGAACCACAGGGATGTACCAAGTAAGAAAGGTACCTGCAGATTTTCTCTTTATTGAAATTGGCCAGCTGATGTGTCATGTTGTTGATGATGGCTTCAGCATAACAGAAAAGGCTTCGGCATAACAGAACCACACAGAACCACTTGGAACCACATCCATAAGTAGCGGTCTGTAGGGCAACCTAAAGGGTAAGGTGCTCAAGTTAGCAACAATGGTGTAGCCAAACTAGCAGAACCACCCACAACGTCTAGAGAACACTTGCAACAATCTGGTTTCTAGATCTCTCCTATCCAAACACTGCTCCTCCCTTGGTTTTTCTCTGCTCCCTTGGTTTTTCTCCACCATGCACCTAAATAAACACAACTATGAATATGAAGACACTGAAGCAACATGCACTAAAGACACAAAAGAAAAATGCACTAACAAGTGGTAACTTCAACCACTTATAAATTATTTCAGCCTTTTGACACTTCCAAACTCTACTAAACTCTGCTTGCATTTCATACTGCTAGACTAATGCTAGCATTTGTTTACAGTTCCGAAGAGTTCTGAAATATGAATGACAGAAAGCCAAGATATTATATGCTTACAACTTCTTTGCCTTGGAAAGAGGCCAAATAAGGCTATGAAAAAATTTAGAATATAGTTTTCAGACCACATAGTGCACGCCGAGGTAAAAACTGAGTAAATCTTAACCAGAATTAATGTTATATAATTGATTTCGATTACTATAATCCCATGCCAAAAGCCAGGGACTAATAAGATGTTCATGTTTTTACCTTTGTATGTTATATCATATACGCATAAACATGATTGAGATGATATTTTCATAGTAATTAATATGGAGACCATCACTAGATAACCGAAATTCTATTTGTTTCCTTATGCAATAAACTTTATACTCAAATGCAAGTGTTGCTCAGTTTATTTGAAACATAAGAGATAGAGGATAAAACATTAATTTTTGGGAAAATAAATCATTGAAGTGTGAATAGAATAAAGTTACATAAATGACAATAAAATTGTTGGCTTGAGGGGGCCTGACCCCGGTTCAGCGTTAATTAGCCAAACAAATCCCTACAGTACTGGCCCTTTCGGCATCAGCCCGCAGAGCGCGGACCGAAGTCTCACCCAAAGCAGTATGGGGGGATGTTGGAACCAAGTTTTTGCAGCCTGAGATGGTCATGACGTCATTTTATTCCCTTTATTCCTACCTTCGTGCAGGTCGCTTTGCTCTAGGGCTTGCCAGACTAACCCCTTATTCCCTGCCCTTCAATACCTCCACGAAAGGGTACGATCGACCTTTACACATCCCTAACCGATGGCTCAGGTACTTTCGTGCTGCTATGGCAGTGTATTGTGCAGATTCCCAAATTAGTCTAAGTGACTTGCTTATCTTATCAAACAATTATAGTTAACACCACGTAAACAAATATCCTTAATTGCGTTCAATTTTCCAATGTAATTACATTCATTCGTGCATCATGTAAGCATAATAAAGGAAATTCATACATAACATATCAAGATGCATCAACAAAACAAAGACATAGAAATTGCAGAATATTTCTCTTTATTGATATCTTCCAAGTAATTACAGACTCTATCCGCCTTGCGCACACAGCTGCAGGGGTCCACGCACTCAGCTGCGGACTTCCACCCTAGGCCTCTATGCACTCAACTGCAGAGCCTCTACCTACGCTACGACCCGAGACTTAGACTTCTTACTTCAGAGCTACGACTCTCTTATCTTAGTCTCTTTAAACTACTTAGAGCTTAGCTCTTTTTATACAATCCCATGGTCCGCTGACCATGGGTAGATCCCTTATAGCTGACTTTACTTTACAAAACTAAGGGCAGACAACCCTTTATGACTCATGACACCTTCACACTCCGTGACCACAAAATGCGGAGTCTTTACAAGCTTCTTACAAAATTTGACCAAAACATGGGCTTTTAGCCCCAAAACTGTCCTTGGGGGATCATGTTCCCAACAAAAACCATGACGATGGAATGTTAAATGTTGTCGAGGGGGAAATTTTAAAGCGGAACTCATGCGTTTGTGGAGACTAATAAATACCATAAGGAAAGCAACAAAATTATTTCAAGTAGGAAATCAACAAAACTCGCTTACCTAGTGAGTGTATGCTTAAAATTGTAGTGAAGGTGAAGAATTATTTTCTTTGTTAGAATTTGTTCTCCTATAAATATATCACCACTATCGATTACATAGAGACAACTTAAGGAATGGTTCGATTGTCAATAGTTTCCATGGGACTCGAGCGGAGACACTGGTAATGGGAGAAGAAAGAGTACGTATTATGCAACCAACATAGAAAATAGAAGAATAGATAGGTCAATAACTTCAAAATTAACCTCTTCTAGGGGAAACCTCCTTTACATTACATGAATGAGAAATTTTTGATGATACAAATGATAAGACCTTCTTGGTATATATAGGAGTATAAAGGGTAACAATATAATGAAAGCTTGCATAACAATAATAATGTAAGGGTACAACAATAACAATAGTGGGTTTCTATGGGGCACAACAATAACAACATGGAGATACATGGGCACAACAATAACAATAGGAAGCTACACTAACAATAAAAATAAGAGGAGATGATGTGCATGATGTTGCTGCAAGCATAGTGGGTGGGCACAAGTTGTGGAGCACTCAGCACTCACACTTCTCGTTTATACGATTTGGGAATATTATTTCCTCCTTCCATTTTATTGTAAAAGAGAAATATTCAAAAGCAAGTGGAGCAACCAACACATGATGCATTTTGGGTTTATTATAAAAATGGTTTGTTACTTGGGTTGGCTTCGTGGCCTTGCTTTTGGATAGGCTGAATTAAGTGAGATATGTTAACAAGTTCTATTACCTTTCCTGCACTAGGAATTACATGCATAGGAAATTTAGTAGTTTTCTATGGATGTATTGTAAGGGGCGCCCCTAATTTTGAGGAAATTTTGAAAATTTTTGTGGGAGATGAAGTGGCAAACCAAAGAGGTCAAGGTCATAAATTGAAGAAATAAATCAATTTTCGAGCCTGGACACATGTTTGTTGGAGGGGCTAACCACGTGTCCTCAAAATATAGATGAATGTCTCGTTGTGATGTTGTCAATGCACATGCCAAATTCCCAGATGGAGGATTTCATGAGGGTTATATCCAATATTCATAATAGTAACGTTAATTTTTAATATTTTAAATTATTTATGATTTTTTATTAAGCATATTTTAAACATGGTTTTTATTCAAAAAAATTATAGATTAATTTCTTTTCTTCGTACAATAATGTTGATATTAGTGTCTTGTCTTGCATGTGATAAAAAAAAGTTGGGTGAATGCTATAATTTTTCGTTACAGCTCAATCCCACTACATGTAATAAAGAAAGTAGCGTGAATATCATAATTTGCAGGATACAATTAACAAATCATTAGGATTGTCTCTTAGTTTTCTAGAATCAATCCCACTACATGTAATAAAGAAAGTAGCATGAATATCATAATTTGCAGGATACAATTAACAAATCATTTTCATTTTTCTCCTTAGTTTTCCAGAAATAATGTTTTTACTTTTTCTTTATGTAAGTCGTTTTCACACCAATCCAATAACTATTCATTCATGTAAAGGAATTCCATATGATAACATTATAAGACATATGTGGTCATCATATAAATCTCTATATTGTTTTACAACTTTCTAATCTTTTGTTTCATCTTTAAGGTCATTTTAATTTTTTTTATAGCATTGATTAAAAGCTTAATAAAGAAATCTTTTGGAACCTCTCCATAAGTAAGCAATGCGATTAAACGTCATGAAAGAGATGTTGTGCCCGACTTATAGCTCGTTCCAAAGATTTCCAAGGATTTGATACTTGGGTAACGAACATAATTTTCATCTCTCTCAACTTTTATCAGCGACTCTTGAAAGTTGATTGTTTTACATGGAGATATTTTGTTAATAAAAAATGTTATTTTCACTGCATAGCCATTAAAGAAAAAATAACACTGAATGATCAAGGGGTAGGCCTCAGAAATCTAATTGCTTAAATGTTTGCCTTCAAATACATTTTTTGGGCATTGTGAAGCCAAATATTTGTTGAGTCAAAGTCGAAGTCATTTTTGTAAGAGACCCTTCTTGGGCTCCTTAAGGTCAAGAAAAGAATAATGTTTTTTGTTTCTAAATATCTCCTCCACCAAATCAGTTCCTTCTCCCAAAAGGATTATCATTCGTCCTTCAAATCTGGTCTCCAAATAGAATATAATCAAGTCAACCTTCATTACAAGCCTACAAGTCTCGAGTCAAAATATTCATATCGGCTCAAATGCACAGTGACAAATAAGTACAAGGAGGTCAAAGTTCCTTGTTGTAGAGATGATTACAAAAAGGGTTGTGACTATTGTAGAAGGAAGGTTGAGATTTATAAAGCAGGAAGGCCAAGATTTCTGAAGTAGGAGGGTCGAGACTATTGCAAAAGGAGGGTCAAAATTTTGAATTTGAAACAGAAGGAGCCAAGAACCATGATTACAGATACAATTGTAGGAGGAACTGGTCTGGTGGTTGAGGTAAGTCTATTTCTTTAGTCAAAGGGTCAAGTGTGTCTCAACCTGATTTAATCTACTAGAGAAAGAGTTGACTAAGTTTTCTCCTTCATAGGGGTTTTTCCATGGTTGTATGCTTACATCTTGTGTTATTTTCTTTGTGATATTCATGTTGGAATTTACTTAATGAAAGGAACATTAAAATAATCAACATATAATTTCACAAGTAAATGTCAAGATAAGAGAAATCAAATTGAACCCTATATTTCTCAACAAAGGAGAGTTATTGGACCTCATTTGAGTCACACAAGTAATTCGGTTTCTTCAAGAAGTCTGAGGAAAATTTACAGCGAAAAAGAGGTGAAGGATAGCAAGGAAAGTAAGAAGGTGTATTTATCTGGCTTCTGCGTCAATTCTTTGTTTGGAAAGTTCATACGTATGGGAAGAAAGTTATCTTCGTTCAGATTTTGAGCTAGATAATAACAACAAACCAGGTTATAAAGAGAAGCATTATTGTTTGGGTAGATGGCCTATCACTTGGTGACTTGGTGAGTTGTCTTGATCAAAGATCTTGGAAGTCTTCCTTGAATTTCTATAAGAATTTTTTTTGGGTTTTCCCCCTGTGGAGGGATTTTTCCCTCGGATGGAGCCTATTTCTGGTGTTCTTGTTTGCACAATGATCTTCTTTATTGGCATTGTATTGACGATGAACAAAATATAATAATGATGATGATGAAATAACATTATATCACAAGAATTGTCAATATAACAAGAGAAAACATTATTATTATTATTATTATTATCCAATTTTAAGGTCACAGCCAAGCCAAACGCCAAATTGGTGTATGGAACCCCCTTGTTTGTGGGACAAGGGACCCACCTCCACGTAGAGATGTGAATGTTAAGTCTACGAAGGCATACATACTCTACCCCCCTCTGGTTTTGAACCTGTGACCTCTTAGAAGGAAACACATGCTCTTAACCATTATAAAATAAACACTAATTCGGTTTGTCCTAATTTTTCTCAACATCTATGGTCTTGGAAGATTTGCAGTGTAGAAATAAAAATTTTCTTAAAATAAAATGCAATGCAAAACTAAATCATGCACTTGGTAACCCAAGCGCTTGGTGGGCTAAAGTTGCGCAGCACATCAATGAGTTGTTTTCATGTATATGACTCCAACCGTAGTTAATCTTTCAAATCTAGAAATTTGAATGAAAGTACCTACAAAACAAAGGAAGGAGGAGAAGTTATATGCGATAAATAATTACTAAAATAGAAGAAAAATCACAATAGTGTCTTATTCCCAATTAATAGAGTAAGAGTTTCTCCTACTTCCCTGCATGAAAAATGATGGTTTATGGTCTTTCACTCAAATAATAACACGATTGTCAGAGAAAGACAAATACTACATGACTTTTTTTCATGGAAAAGTTGGTTATTTCTCATAAAACTTTATTTATCAAACAAATTCTTTTGTCTCACCTAAACCATTACCATTTTGAGTTATTTGCTTCAGATAGTTATTCCAATTTAACATATGAATTGAAACTAGTTGCCCTACACATATTCATGAGACCAATGAGGAAAACTTAGATAAAATTTGACCAAATATTAAATTTAATTGCATGAATAAATAATAATTAAAAATACTTGCATGTCTAAATACCTTAATGAGCTCCTATTGGTTTCGAGAATAAATTGTTGGAGTAATTCAATCTTGGAGCAAACCTCCCTCCACTCAATGAAGCAACAATGAAGGAAACAATGACTTTGTTATTGCTCTATTGGATTGAGTGTGTTTTGCTCCAAGATTATCCAAATCCTAATTTATTCTCTACTTAACAGGGCCAACCACGTGAAGGTGGAAGCTCTCATGCGCCCCCTCCCCCCCCCCATCACTCTTAATTCCGTATTACTCAATCTATTTACTATATAGGAAATAGTTGAAAGAAAGACATTAAGATACATAAAAAAAACAATTAGAAAACATTCATTCATTCATTCGTAAATCCACAAAATATTTGATCTCAATAAATTTTGTCATAAAAAATATGTTTACATAATATGAAACAACGTCATGTACATAAAGAGACATATAGCATTCATTCTTTCATTCATTAATCATAGACACAAAATACTTCATCTCAAAAAAAATTATCATCAAAACTGTGTTTTCATAATATGGTATGTGATGTTTCTAATGATATAACTAGTACAATCATCTATTTATTTTTTATTTTTTATTCTGTATGGCTTGGTCATGTACTCATGACGTTGTTGACATTGCCGCAAGAGGGGTGGATCATCAGTTGTAACAAGAAAGAAATTTTAAATTGATATTTATTATTATTATTCATTAATAAAAATAACATTATAGTTTTCTTATTCCTTAATAAAATTATCATTAGACAAAGTTATTTGTTTGTTCTAACCACAATCTTATTGATTATTACTATTGGGTCAGGAGACATGTACAACTCATCCTCATCAAACCAATCAAGATCATTAAACACTTCACTAAGCAATTCCTCAACAACATTTGTGGGTTGCTCTGAGGACGGTGCCTTCCCCTTATGACCTTGTTTATCAAATAAGTGTAACTTGTAATTTTATTCCACCATCCTCGGCTATAAACATTCAAAGATTTGAATTTAATGAAACATTTTAGATCAATAAAAAAATCCAATTTAATGAGTTATCTCAATTGGACTAGACATCATTTGGCTGAGAACCATCATGAGGTGACTAGACAATGGGCTATAATATTTTTTTTAATTGAATTGACTTGGATTAGTTCTAGATTAGGAGGCCTAGTTAGTAGTACTAAGTGAGTCAATGGTATATTTCAATGAGTTGCTTGTATTTCATTGATCATGATCTTTTCAAATGGATGGTTGAGTTAATTATCACATGAGTTGAAACCATTATGCAATTGAAAGGGGAACATGAAGATGAACATTTTAATCATTGAAACTTAGAGGATTAAACCCTTAACTATTCATTTGGAAGGTTGATTGAGGCATCACGACTAAGAGAGTTGTTCAAGGAGAAGAGAAGAAAGGAATTATTCAAGGAAAGGAAGGCTTCGACTCTTTTATTAACAAGAACATTAGAAGTATTGTAACACAATATTGTGGATGGAAAATCCTAAAATTCATGTATATTGTACTCCTCAACTTACTGACTAATGTTTTGTTGAGAAATTCCTGAACTTGATAAAGAAAAATGTGCTTTCCTACCACAAGAGAAATACTATTCCCATGGAATTTGATGAGCCTTGTCCCATACGAATGACTATTGTGCCTTGGTTTTGGAACAAGTAATGAAACTCTATGATCATCGATCCTTAATCCCACTCCAATGGAGGGAAGGGATGAAGAGTGCCAAACATAGAGTTTGAACCAACTTCCATTGGGATAGTTCTACATGTCATGTTATGGACACTTATACCCACAAAAGAATCCACATTAGGTTCCACATGAGATATCTCAGGCCTATTATTAATCTCCAATGATGGTGGATGTAGACTACCAAATCCATGAGTGGAAATGCTAGGAATTGTCATTGAATACTTACTCGTATTTGGTCTTCATAATGGTCTATGTACCATGACTTGATGTAATCAATGTACCTGTCAAAACGAAAAGAAAAGAAAATTTTATTTTTGCAAAATAAAATTATTTATTCAAGAATGGGTTTCTTGCCCATTGATTATTTTGTCTTAAGTTTAGCACCCATTCATGCACTCTAGGGTTGTGACAAGGTCAAAGTCAAGGTCATGATGCAAATTCCTTTGAAGGGATTGAATTGAGGTAAAAGAAATATTATAAATGTAAAAATGAGATCTAGAAGCTACCATGTGATGGGTCGGCCATCCCATCAAGTCGGCCCCACAAGAGGCCCTTGTACCTCACCAAAATATTATAAAAAGGAGAGGTATTCGACCTCATTGGAGATAGATAAGAAATTTTCCCTCTTCAATAAGTCTGAGAAAAATTCAGAGTGGGAAAGAGGAGACGGATAGCAAGGAAAGGAAGAAAATCTTGTTTGCTTGACTTGGGCATTAATTTTTTGTTTCGAAAGCTCACATACTTGGGAAGGAAGCTATCTCAATTCATATTTCGTGTGAAAGAAGAGTAACAGACCGAGTTAAAGAAAGAAACATTATTATTTGGGTGGCTTATCCTATCTCTTGGTGAATTGTCTTGATCAAAGGTCTTGGACGTCTTCCTTGAATTTCTAAAACAAAAGAAGTTTTTTGGTTTTCCCCTATGCAGGGGTTTTCCCTAATGGATCCTATTTTTAGTTTTCTTGTTTGCATTGTGATTTTGTTTATTAGCATTGCCTTGATGATAAACACATCATAGTAATATTGATAATGGACTAACACTGGACGATTATAACACTATGTGCAATTATATAAAAATAACAATAACAATACAATGAAAATAAAAGGAACATAAGGAGGAAAGCATTCACATATAGAGACACTTGTTACAAATTTACACTAGCCATAGAAACATTGAAACCATTGAGATATATGAATTGTCATTACTGTAATATTGTCAACTATATCATGCCAATATTGTCACTAGGGTTTGAGGTTTCAAACATGATAGCATGGATACCTTTACTACATGGTGTCATACTAATGTGTTGCATACTGAACTACAATGAATAAATCAAACATGGTGTCATACTATTATTTTGCATGATTGTGCAGTGTCACGCCAATACTTCGCTGCAATGTGTAAATCACACCATGCTAATATCATATCAATAAAATGTGATGTATAGTTGAATGATGTTGTATTATGTTACAATGATTCTTGCCAATTATACCATGCAATGAGGTCACATAAAAAAGGTGGCATAAATACAATAGGGGGTGTCAATATACCACAGTACACCAGGTCCTAGAACAACAATGTCAACAACGGAGAAGAGACTGCATATGAAGAGGAACCATGTGATGCCAATATTGTAATGTAAATGTGATGTATGATACCTGGATTGTCAGATATAGATGCAATTCTAGGAACTGAAATTATGTGCAACTGAAACTATATGTAATGTGTCATACCATGCCATCATGCGGTGCCAAGATCATGCACTCATGCGATGTTAAGACAGTTCCATTGTGCGATGGAAATACCATACCCTCATGTGATTCCAAGATGGTGCCATCACGTGGTGGCAAGGCCATACCCTAATTCAATGCCAAGACGGTGCCACCTTGTGGTGTCAAGGACTTTCTTCGAGGCTGAGATTCTAAAGAAAGTAAAAATCGAAGTTTCGAGCATAAATCCAAGACCTTATCACTATAATAAAATAATAGTCCTATTCAAAATTAAGCAGAGGTGTCTTAAGCCTATTTTCAAGAGACTGAACATTAAATAAATCCATCCTCTCAAGATTGAACTCATTACTAATTGGATCATAGTTATGGGCACCATACATAGCCTTATTCTCAAGTTCAGAAGACTTGCATTCAAAATCATTAAACTTTGGAAGAGAATAATATTATTGTTTGCAAGGGTCTGAATAGCCACAGTCTTCACAAAGATAATCTATTCATTGAGTTTAAACAGTTAAGACGTGACGAAGCAAAGAAAAAAAAACAAACCACTAAGAATTATAGTCCAAAGTAGCCAGGGGCAGGGATACAACATTAGTATATTGACTCTTTTTTTTTGTAAGTAGGCATGTCTAAATTATATTAAATGAACCAAAGTTACAATATGTACATTCATGAGTTTTGTATCTGCCTTAGAGTGAGGAAACAAAAGGGATAAGACAGGATTTCTCTGCCCCTAGAGAGGGAAACCAGAGTTAACATTGTTTTTCCAAAAGATAGAACCATAAAAATTGCAAGGGAGGGAAAGGCCCCACTGTGCATAGACCATGGATTGATAAGAAATGGTAGTTTCACATTGAGGCATAGTAAAAATATTCTTAGTCTCAAAATTAGCACACTTAGGCCAAGTTTCAACTGTGTTATGACATTTGTAATTGCCAAAGCAAGACAGTCTTCTGTAGTCCATTGATCAAAAGGAGAAAAAATAACCTGAGTCTACTAAAGATGTTTCCAGGTGAGGCAAGCTACTTTGAATCCAGAAAAAAATCAAGTTAGAGCCACCATGCACCTGATAAGTTCCATGAGCCTGTAGGGAATTGACCTCCTCCTGGATTTCCTCTAGAATGAAGCACCCATGAGGGCTAGGCCTAGGCAGGGAAGAAGTGGGAGCATTGGGGGTAACTAGAGGTGGGGGAGCTTTGCGATAAGGGGGGGGGGAGGTTACAGGAGGGGAGTGTGTAGGAGACCCAACTGGGGAGGGGAGACTGGGAGGGTAATCAATTCCAAGGTCCCTATAGGATATCCACTTCAAGGAGGTAGAAGAGTGTATAATGAGTATAGAGAGCTCAACAATCCAATGTGTGGCTTTGTCGTTAATATCTGCTTGTTCTTTCAAACATCGGGCTAAAAGGTTGCGCAGGGTCCAGAGGACTAAGCGCCCATGGTGTGTCTCCTCTTCCTCCATAGCCACGAATTTCCTGTGGATACACTCTGGAATGGCATGGTCGAACATGGTGGCAATAGAGTGGTTATTTAGGGTGGTGGGGGGTCTCCCCCTTCCTCGTCCACATCCAGGACAATGGCCATGCCCTTTTTCCCCACTCATGGTTGGAGTACAGGAGCTGGTCAGTGTAGTAGTGAGCCTAGGAAAGGTGGTGTTGGGCAAAAGGGAAAGAAACCAGAGAAGGAACAACATGGAGTTTAGGTTGTGGCAGCTTAAGAAGCCTGGAGAAAAGGCAAGGTGGTCCATGCAAACTGATGCAATATGGTGTGTGGAGTAAATATGTTGGGTTGGATCCATGTGATGCTATACTCCCTCCATGTTCCTAAGCCCGTCAGTTATAAGGGGCACTCACCATTTGGACACCCGGATCCAGAGTAGTATATTAACTCTTTACCCTAACTTACTTTATGAATTATTTCAGATACCACATGTCATATTTCAGGTACCACGTATGAACTTATTAGTCTCATGTTACCACTGACGGGTTACTTGGTTCACCACCTCTGGCCAGCCATGAATAAATAAGGTATTCATAGATGGATGAATAAGTCATAGCCCATGACTAAAGAAAGGACTTAAGAAGGAATGAACAAATTAATTAACTGATAATCATGATACCTATCTTATTAATACATACATTGAGAAAATAATATTTTTTTTAGGGCATAAATGGTCTCAATTGTGCCTAGCCTTATGTTACAAAAAAAATTGTCACTAGGGGTGATTTTAGGGGCGAATGTTCGCCCTTTGGCGAAATTAAGGGGTTTTAAATTTTTAATGGGCGAATATTTTGTATCATAGTGCATTTTTACAAATCACCTCAAATAGGCCACCTTATTTTAAGGGAGAGGGTAAAAAAGGTAAATTTAACCCTTGAAATTAGGAGTTACAACCTTCCATTCGCCCATTTTCAAGAATAGGTTTTATTTAAGTGAATCCATTCGCCCATTTTCAAGAATAGGTTTTATTAAGTGAA
>APFE030617994.1:8990-57641 GCA_000404065.3 Pinus taeda | reverse complement strand
TTTATTTTATGAGCTCCTTGATCTTCATAATGAACATGTTTTATTATACGCAAGTATGCTTTGATGTGTGTTTGTTTGTGTATGCAGGTTATTAAAAGGGAAGTGCTTGAAGCTGTTGGGATAAAACTGCTACAAACAAGCATTCGACCGAGGTAGGGTCTAATACACCTCTTAGTATTCATTTATGAATTGAAACATGTTTAGAGAAAAGTATATTTGCTTGTGCTCTTTGTTGCTAGATATCATTCGATACTAGGGAGATTGGTCTAGTCCGCAAGAACGATTTATCCGGCCAACACCTTAGGATTGTGACAATTTTCAGAAAACCCTAGAATTACAAGTGTTCAAGAAGGAATGTGGACTTACCATTGCTTAACCCTGATGTCTGAATCCGCCAACTACTATGGATTCTTGAAGGAGTCTACATAGGGAAGGGAATGATGAATCAAATGTAAGGAGGAGCCACTGAGAATCGCTCAGGCGGGCCTGCAAGAATCGAATGTATGTAGGAGCCACCGCGAAACACTCAAGCAAACATTGAATGGAATGTAGGGAGGAGCGACTGAGAAACCCTCAAGTTTGCAAGAATCAAATTTAGGGAGGAGGCACCGAGAAACACTCAAGGGAATGTAAAATCGAATGTAGGGAGAGAAGCCATCGAGAAACCCTCAAATATTCTGCAAGAATCGAATGTAGGGAGGATCCATTGAGAAACACTCAAGGGAACGCCAAATCGAATGTAGGGAAACAAGCCACCGAGAAACCTTCAAATTTGCTGCAAGAATCCAATGTAGGGAGAGGAGCCACTAATAAACCCTGAGGTTTGTTGCAAGAATCAAACTCTGGGAAAACCATATGCAATGACATGCCAAAAATGTATAAGGGAGCGGAGCCACCGAGAAAGTTCACATTCTATGCAGAAACCATATGCAATGACATGCCAAAAACATATATACAAGCTATGAATTATTAATAATAAATTAATAATATAATAATTAATATATATTTTTTATTTAGTAATATAATATTGGTTTTTTTTAAATAATTTAAATAATTGATATAATGTTTTTAATTAAAATATAATTTATAATGTTTATGTTTATTTCAAACAAAAAAATAAAATATTATTAAAAAAATAAAATCAACAACTATGTGATAGAAAATAGTGATTAATTTTATTAATTAATAATCAATTTACACTAATGGTTGCATTTAAAAAAAATCGTGTAATCTGAATTAGTATAGATAGACTTTAGCTAATAATTTTATCAATTGTCATAGGATGTCTTAAATCACTATCATTAATACACATTCAATCCATCTTTTGGTGAGTAGAAGAGCATCTTGAAACAAATAATGTCAATTCATGAAATTCAATATTCAATAAAAGGTGTTATTTAATCATAAGCATGCATAACTCATAATATCATAGTCTTCATGTATTTTCTTGTGAGTTGATCTATTGACCTCTACATTGGCTTGCAAAGATCAACATAGTAGCCCTCAAAAATATCTTTCAGTTGATCCCTACAATGCATTTGCCAATCATCTTAAAACTCCTTGAAATTCCCTTATATGAGCACTTCCCATTCAATCACAAATTTGGTTGCTCACGGAGCATATAATAGACAATCATGGAGTTTACTGTTAAGTCACTTCGTGATGTGAAGGTCACTGGTTCGAAACTCCGTGGGAAAAAATCCATTCATGTCAAGGTTTGGTATGGCCCGGGATGGGTGTGATCCTCGAGTGATTTTGATGGCTTAGATTCCCCTAGATCACCATTTCTCAACCCACAAGTCAAGCTTGATGTAATCTCTAGAGAACTTAGACCACTTAACAAAAAAAAACAAGGTTGATTAGTGGACAATCTATGAAGCTTTAGGAACTTGCTTATGACATTTCCCTTTGGTTGATTGTGAACGTCATAGATACACTCTACTATCTACGATGTATATGAAAGAATTATACTAAAAATCCATTTTAATTTACAAATATTACAATTGCTTAATAATTATATTCATTGAGTAGACTAGATGGCTTGATGACTACAACGAACACACAAGAGATCTTTCATCTTCAAATTCTGTAAGGAGCTCAATACAGCTTATAAGCAATACAAACCTAGAGAGTTTGAATAATCGTGAGGCTGAGAATACTAGGAGAAAGATCGAAGACCTTTTCTCAAATTCAAAGGTCTTGTAACACATTTGAAAGATCCAAAAATCATAAGTTTATGTACAATTATGTGAAGGTGATCAAGTTACTAGTTAATCTCATCTTTTGTGGACTAGAGGTAGTCCTAATAGGCAACAAGGAAATTAATTTTAAGAAGTACCAAGACGGAATTGTAAGCTCATTTGGAAGGTTTGATCCAAAGCTCAGTCACCCTAAAGGACCATAATTATCTTCAAAATTTATGATATTTATACAAATCTTTCCAAATAGAAACCTCTCACTCCATCGATTTGTGACACTTTGATGGAAGATCAATTTCACATCATTTTGGGACTATTATAAGCCCTAAATGGAAAAACTTGCAATATAACGCTATAGATATCTCAAGGGACTAGACCTACTATTAAAGGTAGCAAAAGGAGAAATTATCTGCAAGTGTTGAGAAACAACAAAACTCTTTCCTAAACTCAAGAAGAGGATCAGTCTATCACCTTGAGTAGATTTGGATCACCGCGAGGCTAAGAATACTAGGAGAAATATAGAAGACTTGTGCTCAAATTCAAAGGTATTGTAATAAATTTCAAAGATATGAAAATCATAAGGTTCTGTGTATTTTGTGAAGGTGATCAAGTTAATTGTAAAACTCGTATTCTTTTGTGGACTAGAGGTAGTCCTAATAGGAAACAAACTAATTTTAAGAAGGACTAGTACCGAAATGTATAGAGGCATTGTAGGCTCATTTGGAAGGTATGATCCAAAGCTCAGTCACCATAAAGGACCACAATTATCTTTAGAAATTATGAGATTTATACAAGTCTTTCCAAATAGAAAACTCTCACTCCATCGAGTTGTGACACTTTGAAGAAAAATCAATTTTGCATCCTTTTGGGACTATTGAAATCCATAAAGGGACAAACTTGCAATAGAATTCCACATATATCTCAAAGGACTAGACCTATTGTTAAAGGTAGCAAAAGGAGAAATTATATGTAAGTGTTGAGAAACTATAGAACTCTAACCTAAACTCAAGAAGAGGAATCACCTTGAGTAGAGATTCTTGACTTAGCATCTTGGAAGCTTCTTGAGCTTGCTTTCCCATTTGGCAAGGTTTTCAAATTATTTTATTTGGTTTTGACATCCTGGGAAAATCCTTCACAATGTTTTTCTTACTCAGCTTGACTATCTGATCAAATTTTAGATATCTAAGTCTTTTATGCCATGTCCAAATTTCATCAATATTTGATAAGAAACACCTCTTTGTCTTCTCTTTAAGCACATACACATTATTATTTGTTCTCACAACTTCAAGAATTGTCTCACATGTGCCTGTGGAATTGATCTGACAATTTTTGGCTTTAAATATCACATCATATACTTGATCACATATATGAGATACACTAAGCGTGTTATGCTTCAGCCCATCAACATATAAAACATTCTTGGTTTTTCCTTTTCCATTCAATAGACTGACCACTCATTTTGTGACAATTTTGACTAGAGCATTGTTGCCAAAAGTCACATTACCTTTGTCAATTGGTTTCCATGTCAAAAACTTTCTTTTGTCTCCTGACATGTGCGTGGAACAACAATGTCCATGTACCAATGGCTCTATTCATTCTGAGCATACAAAGCAATATCACATTTCTTTGATTTCTCCTTTTCTTTCATGACTTTGGGCTTCTGTCCAATTGGCTTTGTCTTCTTCTTCTTAAATATGCAATTGACTGTTATATGCCCAAAATTTTGACATTTAAAACATTGCACCTAATAGTTTAGAGGAGCAAAAGAATTATTATACACAGGTCTGATTTTCCTCTGTTGAAATCTTCTTCTAGATCTGAGCTTACTGTAGGAAAGATTGACTCTACAATTTTTTTCTTTGTGGCCATAGTTCATGCATGTGAAATAATACCAGGGGAAAATATCATTGTACCTAGAAGGTTGTCTTCTACGCTGGGTTGAATTCTGACCAATTCGATTTGCTTGGTCATTGTTTTGCTTTTGTTGTTGTTGATTTTTCTTAGGCTGCTCAATATCCTTTTCCTATTTCTTAATCCCTTCTTTCACTTTTGGAAGAAATGTAATTTCATTCTTCCCTTTTAATTTAGTTGTTGTGTTGGACTTAGCTTCAAAGCCAAGACCACTATGATCTTTAGAGACTCGTTTTTCTTCCAATATCTCATTTAAATCTTCAGTCCCTTTTACAAATTTCTGATTGAAACTGTGTTGCATTTTATCCTTCTCTAACTATTTATTCAACAACACGATTTCCCCTTCCAACCTTTCACATGCTCGAACCTTTTCATTTAGTTGTTGGTTCATAGAATCCTGAATTAGCCTACCTTCTTCTATTTGAAAAATCATTTTGTCAACAACTCCAATATTTTATTTTATCAAAGATTCCTTATGAGCTTTATTTTTCTTCCTCATCCTCTCTATTTCCTCAAGTGCACTTACTAGTTATCCTTCAAGATCTACTTCATCCTTTTCATCATCATAGTTAATAGCCTCGACCTGCATATTTTATATGGCCATCAACATAAATTATTTAGGGATATTTTCATCTCTTTCCTCATTTGAGGATTGGCTAGGTTCATTTTCTGAAGAGCTCTCTTCTTGAACATTAAAACCTCTCTTCTTAGACTTCTTTCTATCCTTTTGGAATTTCTTGAATTTTTCTTTAGGATCATAATCTTTCTTCTTCTTTTTAGGACACTTTGATGCATATTGACCAACTTTGCCACAATTGAAACATTTGAAGGGTAGCTTACTTTTATACTTACCCGATTCACGCTTGAGCTTCCTTACAAAGTTGGCTTCTTCTTCATCTAATTCATAGCATGAGTCATCATTATCATCCTTGCACTTATTTTTTCTTTCAAGGTTGATTCTTTGGTTGGAGACTTTCCTTTTGAAATCCTCATCTCATAGGTAGTGAGTATACCAAGTAATTTATCTAGAGTGAGAGTGCTCATATGGTCATTTATTTAATGGATGACACCTTGGGATTAAACCTTTCAGGAAGAGATCTTAACACCTTTTGGACTACCACAGATTCATCTAGCTTCTCATCAAGCCCTCTTATGGTGTTCACAACCTCATCAACTCTTAAAACTTACTTTGCTTTGAAGGTTGATTCTTTGGTTGGAGTCTTTCCTTTTGAAATCTTCATCTCATAGGTAGTGAGTATACTAAGTAATTTATCTAGAGTGAGAGTGCTCATATGGTCATTTATTTAATGCATGATACCTTGGGATTAAACCTTTCAGGAAGAGATCTTAACACCTTTTGGACTACCACAGATTCATCTAGCTTTTCATCAAGCCCTCTTATGGTGTTCACAACCTCATCAACTCTTAAAACTTACTTTGCAATATCTTCATCATCATGCATACTTAAAAAACTCAAATTGCATCCTAAATCCTTTAAGTTTAGCTTTCTTTACTTTGTTATCTCCTTCATAGCAGCTGATCATCTTGTCCCATATAGCTTTGACAGATGCGCAATCCATTACTTTGACAAACTAGGGTTCAGGTAGGCCAACAAGCAGGCATTTATTTATTTAGCATTGCATGTGAACTCCAACTTTTGATCTTTGGTAATCACCGTTGGAGGATTTTGATATTCTTCTTCCACAACATCCCACACATTAGCTCCAACTGATTGAATTTAGGTCTTCATCCTTACTTTCCAAAACACATGGTTTGTTCCATTAAACATACGTTCCATGTTGGTAAATCTTTTTTCCTGGTTTGCCATGGTCCTTGATCTTTCTTCCAATTGTTAAACTAATCTAAAGTAACCTTGCTTTGATCCCAATTGTTGGAAACTGGGACAATACTAAGAAGGGGGGATGAATCAATATTGTAGGAATTTTACCACTTTAAAACTTTTCTTTCATTTTTGTAAAAACAATAAGACACTATAGAGTACTTTCAGTAATTATTTAAATAAGCATGACAAGCAAACCAAACTATTTACTAGCACCCATTGGAAGGAGCACCAACCCTTGATCTGCAAGCCACAACTTGCTTGACACTCATTGGCTCATCTTTCATCTATTTTCATACTAGAGTCATGAATGCCAATTTTTTCTTCAAAATAAAATCAATTACCCCCTCAATCACCAATACCTTCAACAATCTATGATTATAAGATTGTCTTTCAGATTAATCACGTTATTGAGATTTGGTCAATGTTTCAAACAACTAATGTGGTTCATCCTTAGGACAAAGGTGAAAAAATCATTCTTCACAAATGTTTAAATGACATAGAAGCATCCTTTCCCAGAATTAATCGTTATGAACTAGTTGTTATAAACTAGTCATTATGAACTAGATGTTAGGAAAAGGTTGTTAAGAATTAGTTAATGGGATATAATATTAATTAATTTATTAATTACTTATTTTCATTTTCAAAGTTATTATGTAATAAAATAAATTGAAAAGGAATGTAGTAGTATTTATTTACTAACTATTAATTTGTTATTTAATAGAATAAAGAATATTTGATGGATGAAATAATAGTGGTTTGGTTAGGATTATATTTAATATAATTTATTAATAAAGTTTATTTATTATTAATTAAT
Organism: Pinus taeda; assembly: GCA_000404065.3. NCBI lineage: Eukaryota > Viridiplantae > Streptophyta > Pinopsida > Pinales > Pinaceae > Pinus > Pinus taeda. The sequence goes on along the minus strand of APFE030617994.1, from coordinate 50,875 downwards.
AAAAAACTAGAACTAGTTCTAATATTATTATAAATTATTGAACTATCAGGGAAAAAATAACTTAATGAAGATACAAAAGGATACAAAGAATTAAGTAAGAAGAATAGATAGAAAGAATAAAGTAAAATCAAATGAGAGAGAAACGAAAATAGAAAAATAGAGAACATAACTCAAAACAATCAAGAGGAGATGGCAGGAATCTGACTTCTACTTAATTTCCAACCATCATCCCTATTGAGATTGATCGCATGCTTCTCAAACTCAATGGCTTCTCTTAGCTTCCTATGATGGAAATGATCAACCTAGTGATGACTTGGGTGTCCTCAATGCAGACATGGTACTTATATTTCAGTGCATGTTTAGCTAAAACTGAGGAACGAGAGTGATTGTTCTTAATGTCTACTGCATGTTCTTGGATTCTTTGGTTTATGGAATGAGCAGTCTCACCAATGTAAGAAATAACACATGGGAAAGGAATTGAGTATACTCCTTTCATGTCTTTAGGGTTAACTAGGTCTTTAACAAATCTAATAGAATTTCTAATGGTATTAAGGGGCTTGAAAGTAGCAACAACTCTATTCTTCTTAACAATATGAGCAATATTATCTGTGGTCCCCTAAATAAAGGGAAGCAAAACATTGGAATTATGATCCTCACGAGCATGCTTAACTCAAGATTGTTTACATGCTCTTTGAAATGCTCTGAGGCCTTGTTTTCTGTTATAGCCATTATTTTCAAAAACATTCAGAAGATGATATTTTTTTTCTTCTAAGTGATTCTCATCAGAAACACTAGCAACTTCAACTCACACACAATTCTTCACAAAAAACTGTCATTTCAACCTACTCGCTCAAGCATGCTTATATAGAATTCAGCTGCATTTTTTTAGCCTCTTTTATTTTCTTGCATTGTTGCATGAATTCTTTTTTTTTTCTTCCTTTGTCTTGTTCAAATTCGGTCTTCTAATTATGTTCCTCAAGTCTTCTTTTTCTCCTTACCTGTTACTTCAAGAAATTATGAGTTAAACTATTATTTTCCTCAATTATGGTGAGTTACATGTTTTAGTTGAGTTTTTCTACTTTTTTTTCACCTCCAGATATGTCACAATTGCCAATTTTGCCTCTAAACTTCTTGAAACTCATTCAAGCAGTTAGCATTCTACTGTTATGTTTGGCTTAGCTGCCAAACAGTGCCACTGAACTATCACTTTATTGTTGGACCTACGTGGTGTAAAAAATAGTTGTTGACTCATCCATCCATGCCTAAGCACTTTTCTATAGGCCCAAAGGCCTTCATGGCAGTTTTTAATTTAATAGAGAAAATACTGCCAAATCCACTGATTTTTACTTAATCTCCTTGTGCTTCTGGCGTTCAACCTCTTATCTATTTTCCTGCATATAACGAGAGGTTGTGACCTCCACCCAAGGCTTGATACACTTAGCTTATTTAAGAGCCTCTGTGGCTTATTTTATTCTATAACCTTCGTACCCTTGGTTCTCTACCCCATATGCCTTTGCGTTAGTGCTAAGGAGGGAGCTCCCTATCTCGACGCTTTTTTTATGCTACACCAAAGGAATTCTTCAGGTGGGTTCCTGCGAGATATGTTGTATATTGGGGTCTGCTCACAACCTTTTCATTAGTTGTCGCAATGCCTTCATATTTCGTCACTTGTCTCGGCCCAGTGCACCAAGCTCGTGCCTCTTTATACATATGTCATGGTCATGTCATCGAGTCAACGTGTCTTGTGGTAACCATCCGACGCCTTTTTAATTGGCTACTACTCTATGTGTTGTCAGTGCTGATGTGTCCCATCTCCTGCTACCTGATGCTTTCATTTTTGCCTCATTAATAAACTGTTGGGATCGAACTAGTGAGATGACATCATGCTGACATCGCCTATGCTACACATCGACCAATGATTGGGGACACATATCACCCATAAATGAGTCTTTTGGTTTCCCGAAAATGCCAAATATGACCACCACATGTCCACCACTAATTAGCCTATGCTAACACCATCATTTGCATCTTCTAGGCCAATAATATGCTACCACCTGTCCCGTCGGAGAGGAGAGAGAAAGGGTCATGGAGGCCTGTTTTGTGTAGATTTTCTTTGTTATATTTTTAAAGGGGGCTTGGCCATTTATTTTGTTTTTCTCCAATATTCTTTAGGCTAGATATCCTTCGCATGCTACTTTATTATTCCTCCCGATTATTACCATTGGGGTAACTCCACTGGGCCAGGATATGGCGTGGGATTCACTTCAACCAATCAAACTTCTTTGTTGCATTGTTTATTTGTCCAACATGTCCCAGTGTCCATTGCCTGAAACTTCCTCTTTGTTCATTGTAAGGTCGCACTGGGTTTATACCATCAGGTTATCTCTGTCGGGTGGGCTTTGTCGGGATGGTATCACCTATTAGCGTCGTCTCACCCATTGCATCCTGGCACTTAAACTTTGTGTGCTATTTGCAATTCTCTGAGGTGCATGTGTTGATTTATTACCGTCAGGCAAAGTTTTTAGGTGGGCTCTCCCTAGACCAATAGAAAACGTCTATGTCATTACACTGGGATTGTCATGTTTTCCTGCTCTATTTTGGTTGCTCTGCCATCATCGCCACCTTGTAACAATGTTGAGATTGCTGAGAGAGAATTAGTTGTATGCCAAGATCAACAAGTGCATTTTCTTTCAAACTCAGATTCATTACTTGGGACATGTTATTTCCAAGGAAGGGATAATAGTAGATCTTGAAAAGAACAAATTTGCCATGGAGTGGCTGACTCCTTGGATTGTGGATGAGGTTAGATCATTCATCAGACTAGCAGGTTATTATAGGAGGTTCATCAGGAAATTCTTTAAGATTACTTATTCTATTACAGCCTTACAGAGAAAAGGAAATAATTTTGAATGGGCAGAGGAGTGTGCAACTAGCTTTGATCAGTTGAAGCAATTAATTACAAATGCTCCAGTTTTGAAGATTGCAGATCCTAATAAGGATTTTTTGGTTTGTACAGATGCTTGCAAGAAAAGACTTGGTGGAGTCTTGATGCAGGAAGGACAAGTGGTATGTTATGAGTCAAGGAAGCTAAATGATCACGAGTAGAATTATGTGACCCACGATCTTGAGTTGGAAACTACCATTCATGCATTGAAGATGTGGATACATTATCTCCTTTGCAGGAGGTTTCTTATCATGAGTGATTATAGTGGACATAGCTACTTGTTTGCTCAACCTAATTTGGTCTAGGTGGTTGGATACCCTTAGTGAGTTTGACTTTGAGATCACGTACATCAAAGACAAAGAGAACAAGGTTGATGATGCTTTCAGTACGAGAGTGCAAGTGAATTAGGTTTCATATATGAATACGTATGGGATATATTACGTGAGTGGATCATGCATGCAGGGAAACCTAATGAGAAGTACCAATAGTTGAAGTGGAGATTACAACACCAAAGTGAAGGTGATATGGATGAGGAGTATCACCTGATGGAAAATGGATTAGTGAGATTCATTAACAATATTTATGTGCCAGATAGCAGTGAGTTGAAGAAGCTCATCTTGAGCAAGTTTCATGTCAAGCCATATTCAAGCCACCCAGGGTACTAGAAGACTTTGACAATTATTAAGAAGTTCTACTATTGGTTGAACTTGAAGAAATAGGTGGATAATTTTGTTGCAAGATGTGTGTATTATCAGCAGGTAAAATTTGAGTGTAAGCACCCAGTTGGTTTGTTGCAGCCTATTCTAATTCTACAATGGAAATGGGAGGTCATTTCCATGGAATTCATTATCGGTTTGTCGAGGAAATTGAGAAAAAATGTTTCCATCATGGTTGTGGTTGATAGGTTGAGAAAGGTAGATCACTTCATTGTAGTGAAGTCTACAAATTTAGTTAGTGAGGTAGCTCAGATCTTCATTAGGAAAATAGTGATATTGCATGGAATTCCCAAGAATGTCATATCAAATAGGGATGACAAGTTAACTTCCAAGTTTTGGAAGGAGTTGTTTGTAAGCTTGGGAATAGAGTTAGCCTTCATTTAAACTTATAATTTGTAGATAGATGCACAAACATAAAGGGTAAATAGGTTTCTTGAAGATATGTTGAGGATGTGTGTCATGCATCAGAAGAGGAAGTGGGAGGAGTATCTTCCACTAGTATAGTTTGCATATAATAATGCATATCATAAATCCTTGAAGATGAGTCCATTTGAGGCTCTTTATGGGCAGACTTATAACACTTTTATTAGCTGGAGTGTTCAGTTGAACAAGGTGTTGATTGGAACAAATATATTGGTTGATATGGAGCAGGAGATGTAGATATTAAAATGAATTTTAAGGAAAAATAGGACAGGAAGAAGAGTTATGTCATCATCATAGAGCATTCAATGAGTTTCAGGTTGGGGATCATGTGTACTTGTGCATCAAGCCCAAGAAGAGATCCTTGAGGAATGGATCATGTGCCAAGTTGGCACCTCAATGTTGTGGGCCTTTTGAGATCCTTGAGAGGATTGGACTAGTGGCCTATAGACTTGCACTGTCGCCAATAGTGAAAGTCCATGATGTTCTCCATGTTTAATTGCTTACCAAATATGTGCAGGATATTGATCATGTGTTTGATTGATATATATTTTAAGTGGAACCTTATGGAGATTTCCAGCCAGAACCTCAATGCATTTTGTAGCGAAAACAACTCATGCTCTGGAACCGAGCAATAGAGCAAGTTAAAGTGCAATGGAAGCACTTTAGGCCCAATGAAGCTACATGGGAGATGGTTGATCAGATGTGGGAATTATATCCTTCATTATTTGTTGGTTGAAGAAAATGTGTCTTTGGAATATATATGCATATATGGTTGTTGTTGTAAATATCACAATGTGTTGTGTTATAAATCTCCAATAAGCGATATGTTTATTTTTCTTTTCAATAGGATGTCATTGTAAATATTGCATCGAGCTATGTGATAAAGCTCCATAGGAAGTATGTATTATTTTCAGCATTTTTTTGGCCATAGGTATCATAGAACTTCAAGGACGGTGTTCCTCCAGGAGGGACGAGTTTTTAATAACCTCGGGTTAAATTTTCATGTAATAAAGGATATTAAAGGAAAAATAATAAGACCAAGGTCATGAGACACGTATTCAAAGCTAAATTTTGGGTAAACACTATAGTGGGCATCACTTAAGTTTTATTAATGGCTATGGAAATTTGCAAAGGCAAAGAGGCATTAATTGGCATTTAATTATGAGAAATAAGGAAAATAGGAGAAAAGGAAGGTGAAGAGACACAAATTTGCATGCAAGGGAAATTAGAGGGAAAACGAAGGAAAATGATGAAAAAGGAGAGATAAATGATAAAAAGGAATTAGAGAAACAGTTCACATCTTTTGTCAGTTCAGTTTTAGTTCTCTCATTTCATACTCTTACACTCTTATACTCTCTTGCACACTTAGATCATTTGTGGAGAATTCTAGAATTCACTTAGATTTGGAGAAAGGAAAGCAAGTAAGCAAAGGACAAGCAACGAATATTGTGGATAACATAAAGGAATATTGGATCAACATCTGCAACAGGGATACATTGTATGTAATAGGTTTCATGTGTGCTTTTCTTTTTTGTTTTTGGATGCATGATACATGCATGTGGTGCCATGACTATTTGTTGTCATTGGCATGGAGATTTTCCTAGATTGACAGTGATTTCAGCCTTGCCTTGCCATTTCCTAGATAGAATTGATGAAGTAAGTTCCCCATTTGGATTTTTTGATTGGTTCTTAGGTTCCGTATGGTTGTGGATTGGGATAGAATCTCTAGAAATCTGGAACAACTTGGGTCCCTGGAGGCTATGGGTTGATATGGTAGTTCTCTAGAGCTTTGTAATGCTTATGTCCATGGAGGCTATGGGTTGAGATAGAATCTATGGAGCACTGGACATCTTGGGATGAGGTCGATCTGGTTGGTATTAGTGATTTAAGGACTGATGAGGTGAAATCACTGTGGTTAAGGGTTGATGTGGTTTGGCATCCGGAATACCTAGTTGGTTCTATTATGGTTTAACCCTTATGATCCCACATTCATGCTTGGAATATGGCACAGGGTTGATTGGTTGAAAGAGATATTTGGCTCAGCCCAATCTATGGTTGAGTGGTACGTGGAATTCCCTGACTTGGTTGGAAGTTTCATATGTTAATATGAACTATTTTACCTATTGTGATAAATGAGAACATGTACTGGTTATTATGTGATTTTATTGTTGATTTTTCATGGTCTCTATTCTGGTTATATGTTGGTTATATGCATGGTTCTATGATGTGCTCTAGCTATGACTCTTTTTCATGATTTGATAAGCTATTGAATGGTTGATGAAAACATGGGCTAACAAGTGTGGTTGCAACTACCTTGATAGGGCATAGAACCTTCTTGGTGATTCTCAAATGAAGTTTAGAAGTTTATGATTAGATATGCATTCATGACCTGTAGCTTCTATGTTTACTATCTATTTGACGAAATGTCCATCTTGTACTAGGAATGTTTGGTCAAGATATTTCTCAGGTATTGATTATTTATCATTTCTATCATCTTATACATGACTCTGGAACATTTTGGGCACTTATGGGCAAAGGCCTAGAGGCTAGCCCTAAAAAAATGTCATATATCTCGCAACCGCTGGCACAAAACAAAGGATTTTGCACCATAACCGCATGGTGATAGGATTATGGGGGCGGTTATAGCCTCCAAACCACATGGATGTTGTGTTATGGGTGTGATTGTGGAGTTTAGCCAGTGAAAATGAGTTCTAGCTCAGGGATTTACCACCTAGGGTGGTTGTTAGGCTCCTGAGTGTTATGTAGTATTTGAGGGATGTTAGTGTGCTTCCAGTTATTTGGCCCGACTTCCATAAATAGTGTAACACCCTCCTCCCATATCTACCCAAGTAACTGGCCAACCGAGGTAAACATGTGGCAGGAGGCTACTATGATATGATTTCACCTCCTAGGTGACTTTAAGGAAGTACAATCGATGGAAACACATCAAACATATCTTCCACATCTACAATAACACTCCCAGGAGCCATCCCAAACACACTGTATCATGGCCCTGGGTCCCACTGATTTTTTAAGCTATTAAACCTCTAGACGCTCCCATGCTATGGGCATGTCAGGATCCAGAAAGCCCTGGACGCTCCCACAAGCTTGCAGGCCTGCATCCAAGGACTATTTCCAGTAGACCTATTCCAGAGTTTGTGGGATTTAAGGCACTTTTCAAGCCCATAATTCCAGCCACTTCCCAGAACTTGTTATAACTTCTGAAATCCATTAAACACATGATGACGAGAATAATAAACCAAAAATTGACTCAAGGAATAGGCCTGACTATCCCCAACTGGGATTGATATTCTATCAAACAATTGACATCACTGCAATATATCGGTCTGGATACATGACAGAGCATGAATGGCAAGAAGGATCACCCCCTTTTCCTTGAACTGTTATGACATCAAGTATTGAGGGGTTTTCATAGTGTATTATATTAGATATCATTTTTTGGGATTCAACTACGTTAAGTAATTCATTCATCTATGACCTTTTCCATAAGAGGTAGTTGTAACTCACTAATTTCTCATCATTTTTTAATAGTCCACTTAGCACTCATTGCATTGGGTGATGTTCACAGGGGTGAAGAAGTGGGATTGAAACTACTGAAATGAATCACATAACGTCAATCATCACTTCCCGAGATGGGTGACCTTCCGGGAAGTCTTGGTTACTGGGTCCAAGCCCTCGAAGTGATGATTGACGCTATTTGAGTCATTTCACCAGTTTCAATTCCACTTCTTCACCCCTGTGAGCATCACCTAATACAATTAGGCTAACTAGACTATTCAAAAATCATGATAAATTAGTCAATTATGACTACCTCTCATGGAAATGGTCATAGATGAATGACTTACCAAAAAAATGATATCTGTTATGACATCAATTAGGTCTTGCATCCATCATTTTAACCATTACAAGTAAATAAATGAAATAACCATGACATGAACTAGTCAATTAACCATGCTTATATCCAGCATAAAACCATGGAAATAACAATTCAGTAACAACCATTGAATCCACATATAAAAAGTACAAAATCAAGAGACCTTAGCTTTTATTAAACATAGGAAAAACTAACCAAGTTTAGGACTTTCATGTACCACCTGACCGTAGACGTGGATGAACCAAATATTTCTTTCAGCCAGTCACCTCAATACCATATTCCAAGCATGAATGTGGGATCTCATGGATAAAGTAATCCAAAACACAACCAAGGGAATCCAGAGGTTAAACAACCTCTACCCTCACCATACCATGATCACACCAAAACTGGCGCTTCGATCACAAAACCGAACCAAACTTGGAATCCATCACTATCCTTAAGGAATTTGTGTCTCTTTGTCTCTCGGGCCTTACCCCACTCAAATACTGGATCACTAGACCCTAAATTGAGACACCTCCCTCAAGCTTTACCGTGTATCCCGCCAAAATCGATCAAGGGATTCCTAGGCCTTTGTGAGTGAACCTTGAGATCACCCTTGCCCTAGATTTTGAAATCCATCCGACAATTCCAAAGCTTAAGACCGAGATCAACATCCCAACACACCATGGCATACAAAAAAAGGAAAGGCTAGGCTTAAAACCACTACCATAACCGGTCAAAACCATGCCACCGACAATAAGAGAACCATACACAAACATGAAAATACATGCATGTCAAAATCAACTGGGAAATCACACATGCAATATGTTACCTGCAAGTATTCATGTTGAAGCTTCTTGATCCTACTCTTCCTTGCTTCCCTTTCTTTTCCTTCCTTGCTCCAAAGCTAGAGTGATCCAAGAAAAATTTAAGTGTCCAAGAGTGAGAGAGAGAGAGAGAATAATGAGAGAGCTCCAAAACTAAACTGACCAATATTTCATTGACCAAGCCTAACTCTGACAAAAATCTTCCCCATTGATCCTCAGAAGCCTTTTTATAAATGAGGCCTCTATTTTCTTCAATTTCCATTATTTTCCTTCAATTTCCTCCTCGCATGCAACCTGTGACCCTTTCACCTTCCTTTTCTCCTATTTTCCTTTATTTTCATAAATAAGTGTGCCAAAAATGTCCTTTTTCCTCCTTAATGTCTTTGCCTTTGCCAATATCCTTAGCCATAATAAACTGAATGAACTCCCACACGAGGATGTCCTGCCCAATATTCAACTTGGAATAAGTGTCCCTTAATCGTGGTCTTATTTCGCCTTTACTAACTTTCATTACATCGTTTTTTAACCAGGGTTATTACAGAACCCTCCCCCTTGGGGAACACTGTCCTCGGTGTTCAACCACACCTATACCTCAACAAAACTGCTGAAAATCAAACATACATCCCATGGAGATTTATAACTTAGCTTGTTTTAGTATTTACAAGGAAAGACCTGCTCGAAAGAAAAACATCATGACAACATGACCAGATAACAACCATACCGCTCACTGGAGCTTTATAACATAGCTCATTATAGTATTTACAATAATCACATATACACATTTGCACATTTGCTAAACCAGAAAATAAAAGGATACGATGCTTGCATCCGCAACAAGGGAATCTAGAGGTTCACACCTCCACCCTCAAAATAATACCATGATTCACCTATGTCCAATGTCCAATGTTATAATCTTGCACCACTTGTCCTTTTAGCGAACAGTTATCGACTCATTGTTCCAGGGCGCAATCCAAATGTGCATTTGATTCCATCTAGCAATGCTAATGAACAATACAAATATACCCCTGACCTTCCCTTATCTGCTACAGAGTCCCTCGGTCAATCCGGTCAACCCTCCCATGCAGTCACTCACTTTCCAAGTTCCTCGACATCCCCTATCCCGGGCGATCCATCTCTTGGCAAGGCTTCCTCAGATCAGAAAGTCAAACAACCAAGGCATATACCTGGCTCAAACCATCATACTGGTCATAGCATGCTCATGCAAATAAATGGACACTATTGGGTACCAGTGTCCCACAATGGCCCTGTTCCTAAAGTGCTTTACCAACATATTGTTGCATGTTACAATTCCTTGTTTCGTTGCTAATAATGCTTGCACTCGATTTCAACCACCCAATCGGGCATTTTCATGCTTCTTGTACCAAGCACATAACTTCCATTAGATTAAAATAAATTGAAATAGCTTCAAATCATACCTCATTGGTAGCTCATCAATAAGGTACACTTGCAATCTTGTTTAATTCTTGTCACAATAAGTCAAACTAGCATCTTTGACCAAATCATCATGTATAAATATATCACATCAGGTTAGCTCAAAATATAACCATCATATATCACAATCATAAATTACATGTAACCATCATAAACTAGAATCATAATTCACGCACATAATAAAATTAAATAAAATATTGATACTTATCCTTTAATTAATCCTTAGGTTCTACCTTTGTCTTTATTTTGTACGCACTCTGGATCAGTTTCTAGTCTTCTCCTCAACCATGTGCACATATACATAATGTGCATCACACACATACAACCACACATGGCATACAATACCATGCAATACATGCACCTATACCTGACATACAATGCATACACCTACACTGAGTGTACAACATAACACAATACACACACCTACATCTAGTGTACAACACAACACAATACATATACCTACATCTGGTGCATACCACAACACAATACATACACCTACACCCAATGTACAACACAATATATATGCATACACAGAGTACAACACAATGAATACACATGTCATGATACCACGACTACACCATGAACATACATAATACCAGATCTACACAACACAACATGTACGGCATACATGTAATACCACATGTACACAACCTAATATGTACGACATGAATATAATATCACATGTACAACATGTACACAGTACGCCCTTTATAGAACACCACTTGCATAACGTGTACACAGCATGACATGTACACTGCACCACCTGTACAACATGTACACAATGCCACATGTACATTGTACCACTTGTACAATGTGTACACAATGCTAGACAGACACAACACCACATGCACGACATGTACACAGTACCATATGCATGACATGTACACAACACCACCTGCAGAGAGCACCATATGTACAAAATGTACACATCACCACATGCTCACAGCACCACTTGTACAATCATGCACACAACACCATATGTACATAGCACCACATGTACAACATGCATGCAACACCACAGGTACATACCACTGAATCTCCAACATGTACATAGCATATTTTGTACACAACACTGCATATCCAACATGCGCACAGTACCATATGCACACAACGCTGCATACCCAACATGTACATAGCACCATCTATGCCCAAAAACTTCATATTCAATATTCACACAACACTATATGTACCACCTTGTACATAACTTTGCATAACAACATGTACACACACTATATATACACAACACCACATGCGCACAACATCACAGATGAAACATGTACAACATATACAATATATGCACAACAGTGGTACCACATATCCAAAACCACATTGTCTCTAACCAAGAAACCTTGCTTCCAGTGTCTCTCCGCCATCCATGCTTATCCTAACATGTCGCACATCACGTTGTTTTCATTTCGCTGATGTATCTCTTAGCATTAGCTTGTCCATAACATAAACATAGACATAGTATAATTACATAATATCAATTCATAACCACGTGATACTGACCTCAGATATATCTCAAGCTACTCTTCCCACTTGATTCCTCATGAACCAGGAATCTCTTCATGCCATTCACATGCATAAGCAATCTTTCCTTCACAAGAACAATTCTTGATGACCCTATGAGATAGTGACATAGATATATACCTACATAATATATATAACATTAGCACAAAACAGTCATGATCTCATTAGAAAATGACATACCTACATACATATATGTATACATATATATCCATCGACACAATCGTGATCACAACATAATTACCATATATCATAAGGTAAAGGTTAAGAGAACTTCCTTTATCTGTGGAACACACGTACAACATTGAGAAAAACAATGATGCCTCAAATCTATTCACCTTACCTTTCCTGATTACCTTTCCCATGACATTCCTTCCATCGTCCATTTACACCAATAGACCCAACTATTCCAACTGGTTGTCATACTCTTGCCTTCAACTGCCCTTATACATGCACTGAGCTTCATCAAGACCTTAAATCACTTTATGGGTTTCATTCAACTCTCACTAGGCTCCATTAACTTTCCTCTTTCCTAACCAATTCCCCAGACCCCAAACACAAAAGGAAAGACAAGAAACAAAAAATAAGAAAATCATGGCAAACCAACAGCAATACGACACCACAACCAAAGTGGCATGGTCATGCAAAAGACACACAAAAAAACGCAATCAAGCACAAAAAATCTCCAAAATACCAAAATCACAAGACTAACAACAGACACCATGACTCAATCCTCATGGTTCCCAGTGCCTCCAAGGGAAAGCTCAACTTGAGCCTTCTTCAAGATTCCATGGCAATTTCTTTTCCATGAAATCCCTTGCATCATACAACCATCAACACATAATTGTCAGTGCTTAAATAAACATAACAATACAGTGGTTATCTTACCTTGTTTTGCCAAGCATGTTTCTTGCAACTAAACACATTCGTGATATCTCTCAAGGGACTCCAATTCCCTTGACAAATCCACCTGTAACTAGAGACTACCTAATATACTTGTCAAATACAAGTTCATGAATCTAGCACATTAAAACATAATGTCAAACAAGATTAAGGTGAAGAAGTCTTCATGTATACAAAGCACTCAATCGTTTGGACTTAGGTTTTCCAAACATAGCCAAAAGAATTCTTGCCCAATTCCTTTCTTTGACCTTTTCCTTGTTGCAATTGAGTGTTACTATGCACTGTAACATCACCCAACTGTTAGTTATATAAACACATCAACTATTACCTTGTCATGCTAATACTAAGCATGTTTCTTGCATTGTTTACACGTGTTCCAAATATCATGACAATCATATCTATCAATTTGAAATCAACCTTTACCAAGACTAGTAATCATGTCATAGTTCATAAATAACTCGTAGTCTTTAGACATGATACTACAATTGTCACTTATTACACTCATGTACATATCATCTATCTCAACACATATTTATTAGTACAATCATCTTAAAACAAGATCGTTCATTCAGGAAATCTTATAGACACATACTCATATCATGCAAGTAACCAAACACTCAGACAACATATAAGTGGCATAATAGACACCAACACTCAAACACCAATTAAACGACATAATCAAACATTCAAGCACAAAGTAGATGACATAAGCAGGCTCATACCTTAATGTATCTCAGGGGAGGCTATCATGTCTGCACAATCCATCTAGATTAGTATGATATAACTTCACGACATATCAACTATAAAATAAATAAGGTCATGATATCCATAATAGTAACTAGCTAACATGTTCACATCATAAACTCATAAACATTTGTCATCTATGCATAGAAATCATGTATGTAAAATTAGTCTAGATTAGTACAACACAATGTCACAAATAATTTGACTCATACTTGAGTGTCATAACCCTAACCATCTGCATAGGCCAATCCAATTTAGCATGATACATATAACATCAATATCTTAATGTAATAACCCTAATCATCAAGTTACTAGCATATAACAACAATAAGCTATATATCATGTTCATCAACAACATATAACCTAATCATCAAGCTAACTGCCATATAACAACAACAAGTTAGCCTATAACATACTCATCAACAACATGTAACATAATCATCAAGTTAACTAATATAGAACAACAACAACAATGCATATAACAACAAGTTACTATCATTCAGGACTACCTGATACATATGCATATGACTACACTCATCAAATAGCATCTATCATGTATGTAACTATAACAACAATAGACATGTACATAAACCTAATGTATATAACCCTAATGCATATAATAATCCATTAACTAACATACCTACATGCCCAACATCCAAACATGTATGACAACATGCTCTTGCCTCGAGGTCCAATGTTGCAACTTCACTTTAATGATTTGCATCTCCTGCTCTATCTTATCCAACACATGAGCATCATAACAAGCAACATCATCATCATGACCTAATTGCATACAATGAACTCACAATGCATGTCTGACCTACCATACATGCATAAAAAATGCATATACAACCATACACTTATGACGACACATCCCACAACAATTCCCTCAACCTTCACATGGAGATATCACTACAACCATGATCAACACCATGTAAATGAAACACGCACATGGACTACAAGAATAACCCACACATATGCAACTGACATGAATGCATGACCAACATACCGCCCATCTAGTCTGAGGGGTGAACCATGCTCTGATACCACTCTTTTGAATCAGATATGACCCAAATAGAGTGCAACCTGCTCTAATACCACTTTGTAACACCCTCCTCCCATATATACCCACTTAACTAGCTAGCTGGGGTAAACATCTGGCGAGAGGCTACTATGATATGATTCAAGCTCCTAATTGACATTAGTAGAATCAACGGAAACACATCAAACATACCCTTCCACATCAATAACAACACTCCCAGGAGCCATGCCAACGACACTAATATCATTCCCCTGGGTCCCACTGAGTTTTTAATCTATTAAACCTTTGTACACTCCCATGGTATGGGCATGCTAGCGTCCAGAGAGCTATGGATGCTCCCATAAGCCTACATGCCTTCGTCTAGGGACTATTTCTAGTAGAACTATTCGAGAATTCCGAATAGGTACTTTTCAAGCCCAGAATTCCGACCACTGCCCAAAACTTGTTGTAGCTTCTAGAATCCATTAAACACATGATGATAAGACTAATAAACCAAAAACTAACTCCAGGACTAGGCCTAACCATCCCCAACCGGGACTGACATTATGACAAACACTTGGCATCACTGCAATCTACAGGTCTAGGATACAAGACAGAGCATGAATGACTAAAAACTCTTATGAGACATGACAAGAAGGATCACCACATTTTCCCTTAAACTGTTATTACATCAAGTATTGAGGGGTTTTCGCAGTGCATTATATTAGATATCATTTATTCGGATTCAAATACATTAAGTAAGTCATTCATCTATGACCATTTCCATGAGAGGTAGTTGTAACTCACTAATTTCTCATGATTTTTGAATAGTCCAGTTAGCACTCATTGCATCAGGTGATGCTCACAGGGGTGAAGAAGTGGGACTAAAACTATTGAAATGAATCACATAGCATCAATCATCACTTCCAAGATGGATGACCTCCCAGGAAGTCTTGGTTACCATGTGTAATCCCCGAAAGTGATCATTGACGCTATTTGATCCATTTCACTAGCTTCAATCCCACTTCTTCACCCATGTGAGCATCACCTGATGCAATGATTGTTTAGTGGACTATTCAAAAATCATGAGAAATTAAGCAGTTGCGACTACCTCTCATGGAAATGGTCATAGGTGAATGACTTACTTAACACAGTTGAATCCTAAAAAAGGATATATGTTATGACATCAATTAGGTCTTGCATCCATCATTTTAACCATTACAAGTAAATAAATGAAATAACCATGACATGAACCTGTCAATTAACCATGCATATACCTAGCATAAAACCATGGAAATAACAATGAGATAATGCCCATTAAATCCACATGTAAACAAGTACAAAAGAAAGAGGGCAAAAATGACCAGGTTGGGAACTTCCACGTAACACGATCGTAGATATGGCTGAACCAAATCTTTCTTTCATCTAGTCACCCCCATGCCATATTCCAAGCATCAGTGTGGGATATCATGGATAAAGCAATACAAAACACAACCAAGGGAATCCCGAGGTTAAACCACCTCCATCCTCACCATACTGTGATCACACCAAAATCGGCGCTCTGATCACAAAACCGAACTGAACTTGGAATGTCATCTGGAATCCATCACTATCCCTGAGGAATTTTTGGTCTCCCTGTCTCTTTGAATTTACCGCAATCCAATCCTCGATCACTAGGCCCTAAACTGATACACCTCCCTCAAGCTTTACCGTGTATCCCTCCAAAACTGGTCAAGGGATTCCTAGGCCTTTGGGAGTGAACCTTAAGACCACCTTTGCCCTAGATTTTGAAATCCATTTGGAAATTTCAAATCTCAAAACAGAGATCAACATCCCAACACACCATGGCATCCGAAAAATGAAAGGCTAGGCTGAAAACCACTATCATAACCCATCAAAACCATGCCATCCAAAGCAAGAGAACCATACAAAAATATTCAAATCCATGCATGTCACAAACAACTAGGAAATCACACATGCAATATGTTACCTGCAAGTATTCCTACTGAAGCTTCTTGATCTTGCTCTTCGTTTCTTTCCTTTGCTTTCTTTTCCTTCCTTTCTCAAATGCTAGAGTGCTCCAAGAAAAATCTAAGTGTCAAAGAGTGAGAGAGAGAGAATAACGAGAGACCTCTAAAACTAAACTGACCAAGCTTTCATTGACCAAGCCTAACTCTGACAAAAAGCTTCCCCACTAATCCTCAGAAGCCTTTTGATGAATGAGGCCTCTATTTTCTTCAATTTTCGTTATTTTCCTTCAATTTCCTCCTCACATGCAACCTGTGACCTTTCACCTTCCTTTTCTACTATTTTCCTTTATTTTCATATATAAGTGTGCCAAAAATGCCTTTTTTCCTCTTTAATGTCTTTGCCTTTACCAATTTCTTTAGCCATAATAAACTGAATGAACACCCACACCAGGATGTCTAGCCCAACAATCAGCTTGGGATAAGTGTCCTTTAACCGTGGTCTTATTTTTCCTTTATTAACTTTTATTACATGGAATTTTAACCATGGATGTTACATAACCCTCCCCCTTGGGTGACACCATCCTCAGTGTTCAACCACATCTATACCTCACCAAAACCACTAAAAAGAAAACATACTATGCATGGAGAATTATAACCTATCTCATTGCAGTATTAATAATGAAAGACCTGATCAAAAGAAAAACGTCATGACAACACGACTAGATAACAACCATATCGCTTATTGGAGCTTTATAACATAACTCATTACGGCATTTACAATAACCACATATACACATATGCACATTTGCTAAATCAGAAAATAAAAGGATGTGATGCTTGCATTCACAACAAGGGAATCTAGAGGCTCACACCTCCACCCTCAAAGTAATACTAGGATTCACCAATGCCCAAAGTCCAGCACTATAATCTTGCACCACTTGTCCCTTCAGCAAACATTTATCGACTCATTGTTCGAGGGCGCACTCCCAATGTGCATTTGATTCCATCTAGCAATGCTAATGAACAAAACAAATATATTCTCAACCTTCCCTTCTCTGCTACATAGTCGCTCAGTCAATCTGGTCGCCCCTTCCGTGCAATTACTCACCTTCCAAGTTCCTCAGCATCCCATATCTCGGGCGATCCATCCCTTAGAAAGGCTTCCTTGGATCAGAAAGTAAAGAAACCAAGGCATATACCTACCTCAAACCATCATACCGGTCATAGCATGCTCATGGAAATCAATTGACAATATTGGGTACCAGTGTCCCACAATGGTCCTGCTCCTGAAGTGCTTTACCATCATACTTTTGCATGTTCCAATTCCTTTTTTCTTTGCTCCTAATGCTTGCACTTGATTTCAACCACTCAACTGGGCATTTCTATGCTTCCTATACCAAGCACATAAGTTCCATTAAATTAAAATAAATTGCAATAACTTCAAACCATACCTCATTGGTAGCTCATCAATAAGGTACACTTGCAATCTTGTTTAATTCCTGTCATAATAAGTCAAACTAGCATCTTTGACCAAATTATCATGTATAAATATATCACATCAAGTTAGCTCAAGACACAAATATCATAGATCAGAATCATAAATCACGTGTAACCATCATAAACCAAAATCATAATTCACACTCATAATAAAACTAAAATAAAATATTGATACTTATCCTTTAATCAATCCTTAGCTTCTACCTTTGTCTTTATTCTATACGCACTCTGGATCGGTTTCCGGCCTTCTCCTCAACCATGTGCACATATACATAGTGTGCATCACACATGTACAACCACACACGACATACAATGCCATGAAATGCATGCACCTATGCCTGACATACAATGCATACACCTACACTAAGTATACAACACAACAAAATACATACACCTACGTCTAGTGTACAACACAACACAATACATACACCTACATCTAGTGTACACCAAAAAATAATACATACACCTACACCTGATGTACCACACAATACATATATGTACACAAAGTACAACACAACGAATACACATGTCATGGTACCACGACTACACCATGAACATACATAATACCGCATCTACACAACACAACATGTACGACATGTATATTATACCACATGTACACAACACAACATGTACAACATGCATATAATACTGCATGTACACCAGTATCACATGTACACACTACACCCTTTACACAACACCACTTGCATAATGTGTACACAGCATCACATGTACATGGCACCACCTGTACAACATGTACACAATGCCACATGTACATTGTACCACCTATACAATGTGTACACAATGCTAGATGTACACAACACCACATGCACAACATCTACATGACACTACATGTACACAATACCATGCATGACATGTACACAGTACCACCTACACACAGCACCATATGTACAAAATGTACAAATCACCACATGCTCACAACACCACTTTTACAATCATGCACACAACACCATATGTACATAGCACTGCATATCCAACATGTACATAGCATATTTTGTACACAGCACTGCATATCCAACATGTGCACAACACCATATGCACACAATGTCACATACCCAACATGTACATAGCATCATCTATGCCCAAAAACTTCATATGCAATATTCGCACAACACTATATGTACCACCTTCTACATAACTTTGCATAACAACATGTACACACACTATATATACACAACACCACATGCACACAACATCACAAATGCAACATGTACAACATATAAAATAATGCACAATAGTAGTACCACACATCCAAAACCACAATGTCTCTAACCAAACAACCTTGCTTCCAATGTCTCTCTGCCATCCATGCTTATCCTAACATGTCTTGCATCACGTTGTTTTCATTTCGCTGATGTATCTCTCAGCATTAGCTTTTCCATAACATACACATAAACATAGTATAATCACATAATATCAATTCATATCCACATGATACTAACCTCAGAGATCTCTCAAACTACTCTTCCCACTTGATTCCTCGTGAACCAGGAACCTCTTCATGTCATTCACCTGCATAAGCAATCTTTCCTCCACAAGAATGACCCTTAATGAACCTATCAGATAGTGACATAGATACATAGATACATACAGATATATAACATTAGCACAAAAAAATCATGATCTCATCAGAAAATGATATAACATACATATATGTATACATATATATACATCGACACAATCAAGATCACAACATAATTACCATATATCATAAGGTCAAGGTTAAGAGAACTTCCTTTATCTGCGAAATGCACGTACAACATTGAGAACAACAATTCCCAACATAGCTAAGGCATATGATGCCTCAAATCTATTCACCTTACCTTTCTTGATTACCTTTCCCGTGACTATCCTTCCATTTTCCATTTACACCAATGGACCCAACTAGTCATACTCTTGCCTTTAACTGCCCTTAGACATGCACCGAGCTTCATCCAGAACTTACATCACCTGCTAGGTTTCATTCATCTCTCCCTAGGCTCCATTAACTTTCCTCTTTCCCAACCAATTTCCCAGACCCCAAACACAAAAGGCAAGACAAGAAACAGAAAAGAAGAAAATCATGGAAAACCAACAACAATACGACACCACAACCAAAGTAACATGGCCATGCAAAAGACGCAAAAAAAATGCAATCAAGCACAACAAATCACCAAAACACCAAAATCACAAGACTAACAATAGACACCATGACTCAATCCCCATGGTTCCCAGTGCTTCCAAGGGAAAGCTCAACTTGAGCCTTCTTCAATATTCCATGGCAATTTCTTTTCCATTCAATCCCTTGCATCATACAACCATCAACACATAATTGTTAGTGCTAAATAAACATAAAAATATAGTGGTTACCTTACCTTGATGTGCCAAGCATGTTTCTTGCAACTAAACACATCCACAATATCTCTCAAGGGACTCCAATTCCCTTGGCAGATCCACCTATAATTAGAGACTAGCTAATATACCTAGCAAATACAAGTTCATGAATCTAGCACATTACCACATAATGTCAGAGAATATTAAGGTTAAGAAGACTTCATGTATGTAAAGCACTCAATTGTTTGGACTTAGGTTTTCCCACGATTTTCCAAATCTAGCCAAAAGAATTCTTGCTCAATTCCTTTCTTTGACCTTTTCCTTGCTGCAATTGAGTGTTACTATGCACTGTCACATCACCCAATTGTTAGTTATATAAACACATCAACTATTAACTTGTCATGCTAATACCAATCTTGTTTCCTACACTATTTACACATGTCAAACACATGTTCCAAATATCAAGACAATCATATCTATCAATTTGAAATCAACCTTTACCAAGACTAGTAATCATGTCATAATTCATAGATAACTCATAGTCATTAGACATGATACTACAAATGTCACCTATTACACTCACATACATATCAACTATCTCAACACATATGTGTTAGTACAATCATCTTAAAACAAGATTGTTCATTGAGGAAATCTT
Source organism: Pinus taeda (assembly GCA_000404065.3). Taxonomy (NCBI): domain Eukaryota; kingdom Viridiplantae; phylum Streptophyta; class Pinopsida; order Pinales; family Pinaceae; genus Pinus; species Pinus taeda. The sequence continues at coordinate 29,988 of APFE030617994.1, read as the reverse complement.
ACAGACACATACTCATATCATGCAAGTAATCAAACATTCATACAATATATAAGTGGCATAATAGAAACCAACACTCAAACACCAATTAAATTACATAATCAAACATTCAAGCACAAAGTAGATGACGTAAGCAAGCTCATACATTAAGCTATCTTGTCTGCACAATCAATCCAAATTAGTATGATATAACTTCACAACGTATCAACTCAAAAATAAATAAGGTCATGATATCCATAATAGTAACTAGCTAACATGTTCACATCATAAACTCATAAACATTTGTCATTTATGCATAGAAATCATGTATGTACAATCAATCTAGATTAGTACAACACAATAGCACAAATAATTTGACTCATACTTGAATGTCATAACCCTAACCATCTGCATAGGCCAATCCAATTTAGCATGATACATATAACATCAAGATCTTAATGTAATAACCCTAATCATCAAGTTACTAGAATATAACAACAAGAAGTTATCTATTATGCTCATCAACAACATATAACCTAATCATCAAGCTAAATGTCTTATAACAACAACAAGTTAACCTATAACATACTCATCAACAACATATAACATAATAATAAAGTTAACTAATATAAAACAACAACAACAATGCATATAACGACAAGTTACTATCATTCAAGACTACCTGACATATGTGCATATGACTACACTAATCAAATAACATCTATCATGTATGCAACTCTAGCATCAATAGACATGTACATAAACATAATGTATATAACCCTTATTCATATAACAATCCATTAACTAACATACCTGCATGCCCAACATCCAAACATATATGACAACATGTTCTTGCCTCGAGGTCCAATGCTGCAACTTCACTTTAATGATCTACATCTCCTACTCTATCCTAGCCAACACATCAACACCATAACTGGCAACAGCATTATGATGACCTAATTGCATATAATGATCTCACAATGCATATCTGACCTATTATACATGCATAAAAATTTCATATATAGCCATACACTTATGGCAACACATCCCACAACAATGCCCTCAACCTTCACATGGAGACATCACTACAACCATGATCAACACCAGGTAAATGCAACACGCACATAGACTATAAGCATAACCAACACATATGCAACCGACATGAATGCATGAACAACACACCACCCATCCAGTCTGAGGGGTGAACCGTGCTCTGATACCACTCTATGGTATTAGATATGACCCAAAGAGAGCGCAACCCGCTCTGATACCACTTTGTAACACCCTCCTGCCATATCTACCCACATAACCAGCCAACCATGGTAAACATGTGGCGAGAGACTACTATGATATGATTCAACCTCCTAGGTGACCTTCAAGAAGTGGAATCAACAGAAACACATCAAACATACCTTCCACATCAGCAACAACACTCCCAGGAGCTATCCCAATGACCCTTATAGCATGCCCCTGGGTCCTACTGAGTTTTTAAGCTATTAAACCTCTAAACACTACCATGTTATGGGCATGCCAACGTCCAGAGAGCTATGGACGTTGCCACAAGCCTGCATGTGTGCGTCTAGGGACTATTTCCAATGGACCTATTCTAGAGTCCGTGGGATTTAAGGAACGTTTCAAGCCCAGAATTCTTACCACTGCCCAGGACTTTTTGTAGCTTCCAGAATCCATTAAACAGATGATGACAAGACTAATAAACCAAAAACTAACTCCAGGACTAGGCCTAACCATCCCAAACAGGGACTGACATTCTGTTAAACACTTGGCATCACTGCAATCTACAGGTCTAGGTGTTTAGTCAATTTAGTGTGTCCTAAATTGCTACATAAGTTATCAATCCGGGAGTCGTAAACTGATGAAGTGTAGTGCATTGTATGTGCTAGACAACTTTTTTCTTACCTCACTGTTTTCAGTTTTATCTTGTTTTGGGGTTTTATTCTGTTGGTCTCCTAAAGTGGTTTAATGCAATGGAAATCCTAATCTATTGTTAAAGCAAGAGTTTAAGAATACTTTTAAAGATAAAGTGTGGATGTAGAGTTGAAGACAATGTTTATTCTCTTGCTTCTTATGATAATTTCCAAACTTTGAACTTAAGAGATCTTAAAACATGTTGTCTACAAAATCAGAACTTGAATAAGAGTATAAACATGCAACTACATAAACAAAAATAAAATGAAGTACTGAAAATGAGATTACTATCTCTGTTGTCCATCCTAATTGCAAAATTGAAATCTAATAAACTGCTGCAACTCAAAACCAAAAAGTAAGGAAACTGGAAACTAGCCAATGATTTCACCCATAATCACAAATTTTCTCCAATTAACTTCTAAAACGGGGTTAAGTTAAAGGCTCCGGAAATATCATCATATGGCACGAAAAGAATGACATCTAAATTATCTAATTTGCACACTAATGAAAGCAAAGCCAATTACTTCATCTATAATCACAATATTTCGTCAATTAACTTCTAAAACGGGGTTAAGCTAAAGACTCCGGAAATATCATCGTATAGCATGAAAGAACTGACATCTAAACTATCTACTTGCACACTAATGAAAGAAAAATCAATTACTTCACCTATAATCACAATATCTCACCAATTAACTTCTAAAACGAGGTTAAGCTAAAATCTCCAAAAATATCATCATATAGCATGAAGAACTGATATCTAAACTATCTTGAACAGTAAACAAATTTCACTAAGTAAAAGCATAAACAACTGAAATTCAAAACTAAAGTTCAGCAGAGGAAGCAAGTCTCAATATCACCACTTGATGCAAAAATTACACTAAGAAGCTCGAGCATAACTAGACTTAAAGACCTATTCTAAAGTGCACTTATCAGTGTTAGTAAGAAATGTGACAAGCTGCAATAACATGTACAGGATTAGAACGATTATTATCATATGCAAAACATGGGAAATGTACAATTCGAATGAGAGAAATTATACATAAAAACTATACAAAAACAAAAGGTGAACCTCAGCTACGCATAGGCCCTCTGCACAGCTTTGGACTAACACGTTGTTACTTCAAACCACGCTTAAACAACCATGTGAAAAATAGAGTTTTGTATTATGAAACAGAGTAATATGTCTCTCGGTTACAGAACAACAAAATAACGCTAAAACAACAATATCAAGAACATCCTATCTGCATTGCAAACGCTTATACTTATAGAGAAAATGGATAACTGTATCTCAGAGGAATTTCTTCAACGATGGACACGTGAATAGGTCAAAATCCGAGGATTCAGCCTCTCGGTTGCCATGAGCAGTAAATATATGCGAGGTGGATGTTGGATTGCATTACGGAGATGGCCTGCAGGTGGCAAAAATGGATCCACGAGTTCAGGAATGGCTTTGGGCTTCTTTTACGTGCAGGAACAAAGTTCTAACTAGCATAGAACTCTTCGTTGACCACCCTTTGACCGGAACCTTTCCTTCCGAATTTGGCTAAGTAAATAGGACCTCATCCATGTGTGGATAATTCCTGAGCTGCCCATGTGTCTCATTCCTCCTATTGACACCTGTAACCTGTAAAACAATGAAAATAGTTGTGGAATTGCCAGTTAGCTGCGAAAATTGGCTACATTCTATAGCTGATAAACAAGACCTATATCAAATAGCACACACAATAATATAATTTGAAAATCACTCAAATACACTCCTGAAATCAACATGTAACAACTTTTGATAACTTAGGATGCACTGACATGGGAAAATAGAAGAGAAAGGGTTTAAGAAAATGCTTGGAAGAGAGGTAGTTTTGGGGCTCAACACTAGGATACAAGACAAAGCATGAATGACTGAAAAATCTTATGAGACATGATAATAAGGATCACCACCTTCTCCCTTGAACTGTTATGACATCAATTAGGTCTTGCATCCATCATTTTAACCATTACAAGTAAATACATGAAATAACCATGACATGAACCAGTCAATTAATAATTCTTATATCCAGCATAAAACCATGGAAATAACAATGAGATAACATCCATTAAATCCACATATAAACAAGTGCAAAATCAAGAGAACTTAGCTTTTATTAAACATAGGCAAATCCGACCAGGTTCGAGACTTCCACGTACCACCCGACCGTAGATATTGTTGAACCAAATATTTCTTTCATCAAGTCACCCCCATGCCATATTCCAAGCATGAATGTGGGATCTCATGGATAAACCAATCCAAAACACAAGCAAGGGAATCTAGAGATTAAACCACCTCCACCCTCACCATGCCATGATCACACCAAAACTAGTGCTCCAATCATGAAATTGAACCAAACTTGGAATGGCATTAGGAATCCATCACTATCCTTGAGGAATTTTTCATTTACCTGTCTCTTAGGCTTTACCATATATCTCGCCAAAACCGGTCAATGGATTCCTAGGTCTTTGGAAATGAACGTTGAGACCACCTCCGCCCTAGATTCTTGAAATCCATCCAACAATTCCAAAACTCAAAACTGAGATCAACATCCCAACATGCCATGGCATCCGGAAAAAGGCAAGGTTAGGCTAAAAACCACTGTCATAACTCGACAAAACCATGCCACTGACAGCAAGAGAACCATACACCAACATGCAAATCCATGCATGTCAAAACTAGCTAGGAAATCACACATGCAATATGTTACCTGCAAGTATTCCTATTGAAGTTGCTTGATCCTACTCTTCCTGCCCCTTTGCTTGTTTTTCCTTCCTTGGTCCAAAGCTAGAGTGCTCCAAGAAAACTATAAGTTTCCAAGAGTGAGAGAGAGAGAGAATGATGAGAGAGCTCCAAAACTAAACTGACGAAGCTTTCATTGACCAAGATTAACTCTGAAAAAAGTCTTCTCCCTTGATCCTCAAAAGCCTTTTTATCAATGAGGCCTCTATTTTCTTCAATTTCCATTATTTTCCTTCAATTTCCTCTTCACGTGCAACCTGTGACCTTTCACCTTCCTTTTCTCCTATTTTCCTTTGTTTTCATAAATAAGTGTGCCAAAATTGCCTTTTTTCCTCTCTAATGCCTTTGCCTTTGTCAATTTCCTTATTCATAATAAACCGAATGAATACCTACACCAGGATGTCTTGCCCAACATTCAGCTTGAAATATGTGTCCCTTAACCATGGTCTTATTTTTCCTTTATTAACTTTTATTACACGGATTTTTAACCAAGACTGTTACATATAGGACTTGGAAGTTGATTCATATCATAGTGACACTCTGCTCATGTTTACCTTGGAGAGCTTGTAAAAGTGGGTAAATGTGGGTGGAGGTGTTACATGATCTTACCTGTTGAGCAACGAGTCCGTGAATACTAGAACATTTGATCAAGCCAACGATATATTCAATGATGATTTTGTTTTTAGACCTAATGATGGCTGCATGCATTCATCTATTGATCATATGAAACCACTGATATTTGATGATCTAACATTTGAGGGTTCAAAGGTTTGTCAGGACAATGAGGCACTTCATCTCTTGTCAATTGTTACGTTAGGTCCTCACACCCTTGACAAAATCCATGAATAGGCTCAAATTAGGGTTTCATAAATTAGGTTTTCTGATGAGTTCTCATTATTGAAATAATTTCAAGATTTTCAAGTTGGTTATGTTGAATATCATGATAGGATTGTTGATTGGCTAAATGAGTCTTATCTGGTGAATTCCTCTACAAGTAGGTGGCATCTCATCTCCCTTGTCATATATTTAGGGTTAAGAACAAATGAATGCATACCATGGAGAAACTTTCATGGTTTTAAATTTTATCATTTTATTTATCATGAAATAATTGTGGCCTCATTGGAATAATCTTTTCTGGCACACTTTCTTGCCGACATGCATGACCTTCTTTCTCTTGTGCATGATTTAGAGGTAAGTACCTTCAATTTTGCACAATACATTATATTGGTTCTAATTGATGACATCTTTGTTTTTGTATGTCAGGAATAACTACGGTGGATGCATTGAAATCTTGATCTCACATGACCCGATTTCCTCTTTGGTTAAATTAGGGTTTGAGGTTTATACTAGTTAGGGTTTTCTTGCTACAGTTTTAGGTTTACCCTAGTTAGGGTGTAGACATACTTTCGTTGTATGTTCTTTATTGCAGCTACTTTATTTTGCGTCTTTATATTATGCATTTGTCTTACATTCATCTTCTTGCATTGCTCTTCACTACATTGCATTTACCTGCATTAGTGTTACATGGCTCTTTTAGTCGTAGTTAGTTGCTTTTTCTTGCATTACGTCATATTACATTGCATTGTTGTCCCTATAGTGCATGTAGTTTGTTTGTTGCATTATATCATGCATTCATTTATACTTAGCACTATCTTCTTCTTGCAAGTGCATTCACTTCTTGTTTACTTACATCGCCTTTGTTCTCTATGTTGCATGGCACTGCATTAGCTTTCATGTTTTCACCTAAGCCTTGTTCTATGCATGCTCCCTATAGTCATTTTATGCCATGATGAGTTTTTCTTATTCTTCTTTGCACATGTTGAAACCCTAAAAGATCTTCTTCGGTCGCTTTTCCCTACTATTGAAACTCTAGGAGAGCTTCTTTGATCACCTTGCCCTAATGATGAAACCCTAATTCAATGGTTGTGTGTGGTTATGATAGATACTCCATGAGGCAGCCTCTCATAAATCCAGTTATCAAAACTATGTCATGAACATGTTTCCCTTGAGCCTAACTCATGACTGAGGAAAATAAGAATAGGTGCATGTGGGGAACCCTAATCAGTTAAAATGACCTATATTTGTAACCTAAACCCTTTGTCTGGCATGGCCCTGAATATTACATGGCATGTTTCTATTACTCACCCATTAGTTAGAGATATGATGTGAGAATGTGACATGAGGGAATACTTAAGTCAGAAAATTCCTTTAGTTTCTGAAATCAAGGAACAACCTCTCTTTCCTGTAAAATAAGTTGGGATCCCTCATCCGCCCTAGTGTAATAAATTCCCAAAAAAATGATGTCAAATTGAATTTGGAAAAAGCTAATTTAAAAAGGGTAAAATGATTGAGAACGATTTCCTGCACAAACAGGTGATGCAAGTAAATTCGTTGAGGTATTGAATAGGCCTACATCATCATCAAATACTTACATGTGCGGGTTCTTGTTTTAGCATGTGCAGAACAATAGGACCTAACTAAGAGACAGAGGAAGGGCATATCTATAAAAAGTTCAAGTAACCCAAGGGGTGTAAACAATGTTTATTCAATAATTCTTCACGCCATTCACCAGACTTGATCTATAGTAGGAACATGAGCAAAGATGTTGGATTCTACAAGTAGTTCGCTAATTATTATAGTCGCTACAACAACACCCAAAATTTTTAACGTATATATCTAAATTTTCGTTCCCCATGCAATTTTCAAGGTCTTAACAGATATCCCTATCAATTTTAATGGTCAGGCTCATTTCATCGGGGTAACAAGTGCTAGCAAGTCCATGAGACACACTGCCTATGTGTGTCTTCTTTGCTTCATCCTTGACATTAGGGTTTATGGCATTTTTCATTCATTTGTTTTACAGAAAATTTTTTAACCTCTCCATTGGTGTCTAAGTAGATTAAAGAAGTTAGGGTTTTTAAGAAATTTCCAAAACCATCCTTTTGTGTTCCTTTTGTACCTAGGGTGTTGAACAAGGTTGTAATCAAGTTGGGAGTTTTATTGCCATCAAAAGCATATCTTTATGATAATAGATATTGTTATGCCAACCAGGGTACTTCTAGGTATTTATGAGGACACTTGTTTCAAGTCAAAGGAAAAAAATTCTTTCTTATAGTGTTTGGAATTTCTTGGACTTGGTAGTGGTCCTAAGTTTGAATAGAATTTTAAGTATATCTATCAAGTTGTTTCAGTGTTGTTCCAACTTGGAAACTTAAAAATGACCTTGCAAACAACAATGTGAAGAAGTGGCCACAATATCTACAAAGCCTTCAAAGTTCATTCACCATTATTACAAGCCTCCAACTAGAAATTTTAAGATCACGCTTACCATAGTTGGAAAAGGATTGACATTTGGTAATGAAGGTCACAACATCAAAGCAGGACAACGCTAAGTTGATTAAGAAAAATATGGACTTAAAGTTCACAACTAGAAATTTACAAGCTATCACAAAGAATGAAAACTTATGTATGGTTTGCAGGCAACACAAGAATTGAATTTGGGAAGAGCGAATATCTTAAGTATGGTCAAAATTATTGGTCCGAAGATTACCTAGTTGGCCATAGTGGGACAATCTTTGTTGGTATTACAAGAGATCTTACTATAAGTCATGAGAGGGAACCTTCTTTGGAAACTATATTAATGGAAAATGAGAAAAATGAAGCAAAGGTTCAAAATCAAATTGCAAAAACAAACAAAGGGAGACATACCTAGAAAATGAGAATGCAAACACATGGGCACTTGTTGCAAAACTAATAAAGGGACAAGATAATATGGGTGAAGTCATATAAGGAAGACTGGATGCATGCAGATATTGCAAATATAGAAACCTCACAGGTGACAACAATATACCATGATTCATTGCATGAAACAATATCACTAATGAGTTGAGGCTAGATGAAAATGATGTGAATTACCATGCTTTGGAAAAGCTAAAATTTTCCCTTGAATATGATATACAAAGACATTGGAAGTGGAATTTTTTCTTTCTCAGATCAAGAGTGAGAATATTGATGATTGGAAACTTATAATGCTTGATGAATTACAGGGCCCGCGTGCTATGAAATTATGAGGCTTTTCCATGCAAGGTGTGCAAGAAATGCATTGTAGCATGCACAAAATGTACACTTTGTAAATATCTTGTTACATACAAAATTATGACATAGATATTGAGTATAATGTAGGTGACCATGTAACTTGCTGGGTGAAAAAAATTTGTCCTTACAACAATCCTCAAGAAACACATAATTACTATAGTCATGCTTTCTATCATTTAGGAAGCAACACTACACATAAGTGGGGTGGACATGGATAAGTTCTGGGGGGAAATAATCTCATTTGATAGTCAGATCAATACTAAAAAAAGCAATCTTAATAAAAGAAAAAATTGTAGCATTTAACTTGACAACGAGAAAGTGCAACATTCCAAGAACATGAATTGCTCTGAATTCTCCATGGATGAATCCATCTCTTTGAATATTTGTGGCAAAACAACATCAAGACAAGAAAGAGGATCAAAGGAATTTTCTTTAAACTCAATTAAGGACCAAATAGTACATCTACAATTTTATTCAAGAAAATCCTCAACAACTTTTACTAGGAAGCATGTTAGAGTTCACATATTCTGTCCAAAGGGGTTGATACTAGTATAACCTTCCCCAAGCGTTTTGACATATATATCATTTTTTGCAAGCACCAGATTCACTAGTTTTTGATAGTTAATTCCTTTATGATGATCATTTTCCCCGTTGTTTAGTCTCAATGTCCATGATGTGCACTTTAAGGAATGACTATGCAAAATATGCCCACGAAGTTGATGATCTAGAAACCCTAGAAAGAGATGGAAGTGAAGGAGCATGTTGGAAGTGTGTTCATGGAGATGTTTTCTAATCATCCCAAAATATGGTCTTGTTATCAGATCAAACAAGAACAAATTGCAGTTTATCCATTTCAAAGCATTGTTCAAAAGGAGTGCATTTGTAGATGAAAAACAAAAGAGGGCATATGCTAAGATCAATAGACAAAGCGCAGATGAATTGTCAACGAGGATGATACTCATGCTCCTTGTTTTAGCCTACGGTGTTTCGAGATATTCATGCTCATATTGTGCTAAGCAACCAAGGAATCACAAAAGTATTCATGGTTTTCCTACCCAATAGACACTGTAATAGGAAGAATTTGAACTATTGGTAGTGAAATTATTGAAAAATCTCTATGGATGGCCTGGGAGGTGTTGTAGCTCAATATTGCATAGTCAACATATTGGATGTTTTTGAATTTAAGGACAACAATGAGTCTTCAGTTTCCTTAATGCATCACGGGGAGGATAGTTTGTCCATTGGAGCTCAAGATACCACATGACAATTTTTTTTATAAAATCTATGTTTAAAAAAAAACAAAGTTTGATGCAAAAATTGGGTTTTTAGTACCATCGCATTGCTCTCAGCCTCTTATGTACAGAAGTTTTATTTATATTACAATAATTGGGACCGAAGTCCAATCTCCAAGTCCCCATTCCATGCTATATATACCATCGGAGTTCACCAATGCATTGCAAGGAGGATAGCATGTCCATTGGAGCTCAAGATATCACTTGACAATTTTTTTTATTAAATTTATGTTTAAAAAAAATGAGTTTGGTGCATAGTAGCATTTTATTGCTTTCTTCCTCTTATATCCTCTTATGCAGAGAAGTTTTATTTGTATTACTCCCCATAGTATGTCTATTGGAGCTCAAGATATCACTTGACAATTTTTTTTATTTGTATCTCTCCATAATATGTCCATTAGATATCTTAACATTGTTTTTTTATAAAATTTATTCAAGATATCACTTAGACAATTTTTTTTATTTGTATCACTTGACAATTTTTTTTTATTTGTATCTCTCCATAATATGTCCATTAGATATCTTGACAATTTTTTTTATAAAATTTATGTTTAAAAGAAATAGTTTATTTTTATAAAATTTATGTTTAAAAAAATTAGTTTGGAACTTTGGTGCATAATAGCATTTTATTGCTTTTTCTTTTAGTTGTATTACTCTCCATTCCATGGGGAATATAAACTTTGGTGCATAGTAGTATTTTATTGCTCTTGTCTTCTTATGCAGAGAAGTTTTAGTTGTATTACTCTCCATTGCATAAGAAGTTTTAGTTGTATTACTCTCCAGTGCATAAGAAGTTTTAGTTGTATTACTCTCCATTCCATAGGGAATAGCATTTTATTGCTTTTGCTTTTAGTTGTATTACTCTCCATTCCATGAGAATATAAACTTTGGTGCATAGTAGCTCGTCTTCTTATGAAGAAGAAGTTTTAGTTGTATTACTCTCTAGTTGTATTACTCTCCATTCCATGGGAATATAAACTTTGGTGTATAGTAGCTCATCTTCTTACGAAGAGAAGTTTTAGTTGTATTACTCTCCATTCCATGGGGAATCATGGAATATACCATTAATGGGAAGAGAAGGTAGCTCATCTTCTTACGAAGAGAATTTTTAGTTGTATTACTCTCCATTCCATGGGGAATCATGGAATATACCATTAATGGGAAGAGAAGTTTTAGTTGTATTACTCTCCATTCCATGGGGAATCAAGGAATCATGGAATATACCATTGATGGGAAGAGAAGTTTTAGTTGTATTACTCTCCATTCCATGGGGAATCATGGAATATACCATTAATGGGAAGAGAAGGTAGCTCGTCTTCTTACAAAGAGAAGTTTTAGTTGTATTACTCTCCATTCCATGGGGAATCATGGAATATACCATTAATGGGAAGAGAAGTTTTAGTTGTATTACTCTCCATTCCATGGGGAATCACGAAATCATGGAATATACCATTAATGGGAAGAGAAGTTTTAGTTGTATTACTCTACATTCCATGGGGAATCATGGAATATACCATTAATGAGGACTTTTAGTTGTATTACTCTCCATTCCAGGGGGAATATGCTGACACATCTCACAAGGAAGCTCAAACACTCAACCTGCCAAACCAAAGCTCAAACACTCGACCTGCCAACCCAAGGGAGTATCCCAGGAGGGAATCAACATAACAACATGATATAGCGAGTGACAAAATTTGCAAGGGATGTTATATAAAATACAATACATTTTTGCCATGTGAATGTGGGATATATCCCATATTTGTGTGATAAAAAGCAGTGAGTACTTTACAAAGGAGAAGATCACATGCCAAGGTTGCATGCACAAAATTGTGGTTATAAAATTATCTTATCAATTGGACACGTTTCACCGCTTACCATCAAAGACATTGTAAATGAATAAGTGGGTAGGGCATTTAGCAATATATTAATTCACTAGTCTCTTCGAAAGTGCCCTTATAAATTAGTGTGCTAATTTTCAAAGCATCAAATCATTTCTACGCTAAATCAATAAAAGTTAGTTTTCTTATCAATTAATATAACACTATTATAATATATGAATTAATATAACACTATTAGTTTTCTAGCTAGTTTTCTAGCTTGGAATTGATTTACAAATAAGCACACCCATATTGTGTATACCATTAAAAGACACAGTTACACATTAAACTTATACTCTTTGCTTTGTTATATTTAGTAAGTGGCGAGTTGATATGAACTAGAGGGCGTCCCATGCAAAGTATAACCAGTCAGCTTACAAGACTATGACTTTTTAAGTTCACCTTATTCAAATAAGGGAAGGTCTTCATGGAAAAAGTAGCTATGGGGATTAAAGTCTGAAATATATTACTGGCGTGAGACCTTATATTTGAATTACATTCAAGTTCCCAATCCAACTAGCATTTAAAATGGCTCTATTTTTTCTCTCCTTAGACTCCAGATAAATATTCATCACATTGGAACCATCAAGGTGATATCTAATTCATTTTCCAGGATAGAAAGGCAGGACTAACCAGGAAACATCTGGGGCGCGGCTCGGCATTGATGAATGCCATTGTAAGACAGGACGATTAATCATTGGGAGAGAGTGGAAGAGTCATGGATGGAGCAAGACGAAGAGCCATGGATGGAGTAGGATGTTGGATGATAGACATAATTTTTTCTAAACCATAAGGGACTGCGGGAATCATACTAACTCTGTATTGTAGGAGCATGAAGGAGGGAGAGAGCCAAGGATTCTTGTTACTACGAAACAAAAATAAACCCCCTGGATGAGCAAGACGAAGAGCCATAGATTGAGTAGGACGTTGGGATGACAGCCATACTCTTTTCTAAATCATAAGGGACAACGGGAAACAAACTAAATCTGCACTGCAGGACCATGAAGGAGAGACGTGGATATAAACAGTCAAAAAGAGGAGTAGAAAGAGGATGAAGACAACGACAATCTCTCATAACAGAGCATGAATGTTGGGAACACACATTAACACAAATATTTTGCAAGAAGAAGGATATTATAGTAGTTGTCTTAAAACTATATATTTTTGAGGAGAACAAAGCTAGGGAGGAGGTTGTCGAAGCTGATAACAGGAGAGCATATATGGGTACATAAGACTAAGCAACACATAGAATTTTAATTCATGATTTCTAGATATGCATATGATACAAGTTTCACAGGAAGAAGAATGCAGAGCACTGTAGATGTCTGATGGAATCTTGAGGGTTCGATCATCCATTGATTTTCCAGGCTTCTCTCTGCTTTTTATCCATTGGCAGAACTCGATACATTTTGAACTGTTACTATTATTGATCGTGGTGAATTGGGGATCTCTGATTGGTTGTTCCTTTGACGTTCTGGGAAAATCACGAGCGATTAAAGTTGCATGCTCTTCTCCTCAGTAGATGATAATTTTTACACCTCTTAGGAGAACAAATAACATTGTGGATGACCTCTTTCTAGGTTCCAAAACTTGGCTATCGCCCTCGCATCAGCATGCTGCAGAATGGTTGCGTGTGTTTTCATTTTCTTAGCCTAGCAGACGTAGAAATCATTCTTGGATTGCCTTGGGTTAAATGCACAAGTTTCCTTCTGTTACAGGCTTAGAAAGCTAGTTTCAACCCTCTCTCCGCTACCCCTCGAAGGAAGATCGTTTGGGCCAAGTTGTTGGGCCTTCCACTTGAACTATGGACACATTTGGCAATCATCAACATGGCTAATTCCATCAGAATTTTCTATCACTGGGACGATGGGAGCTCAGGACAGATGGATAAAAGAATTGCTTGGGTGCTCGTTGAGGTTGATCTTGGAGGTGGTCTTATTTGTATTCTGGACCTGTCTTGGGACTCATTCACCCACAACCATGGTATTGACTACTCAGGTATTCCTTACAGAGGTTTGATTTGCCCTTCGACAGGTCATCTCTGTGCTACCAACCTAGGACGATTTCGGACAGATCGATATACACGTTGGAGGTGCACCAGCCTGCCATTGATTGGGGCATAGAACGGATCTTACTCGAACGAACCCTCATCGACATCTCCAAGTATTCCTTTGTCTTCTTTTTTTCTCTCTCTCCTCGCCTCTTGCTCTTTTTTCCTCCCCTATTTTGTCTTCAGTCACTTTGCCGAACGAGGTTTTTGATGAACCTTCTACACCTTTTGTTGTCCTTCCCTCCATGGATTCCCCATTATCTATTCTTGAACTGCCCCCTCCTACATCTCCCCCTACCTGCTTCTCCTACATCTTCCTACTCTCTATATTGATAATTAGATACTCTTTCTTTCTCAGACTCATTTGGAACGGAGCCTCTGTCTATTAAGAAATATTTCTTCCACCAAAGGGATGGCAAAGGTTCCTCTTCCACCTCCTTTACTACTCTACCATTGGAAAATCCTCCAACCCTAGCAAGAAGAAACTTATCAAATTTAAGATGTTATTCTATCGTCTTACCTCAACCTCTCATTTTGAAGACTGTGTGCCTTTACTTGGCAATCTCCCTGTTGGAACTTCTCCTGACACCCGGGTCCTTAGAGTGGACGAGCTTGTCTCTCTAGTTTCCCATGATCATTCTATCCTACAACATTAGAGGATTGGGGGCCTATCACAACTCTCTCTCCCTGAAAGGCCTCATTCACAAGTATCGTTCAGATGTGATTTTGTTACAGGAAACCATGATTCCGAAGGAGAAATCTTGGGAAATTATTCTCAACACGTACCTTTGATGGCATGTATGTGCACATAGTTCTAGAGGTTTATCTGGCGGTTTATTGGTGTCTTGGAATCCCTCCCATATTAAGCTTTGAGCTCATCTGAATCCTGCATGTATCCTACTTTTTGGACATCCACGAGGATCCTCTACCCGTCTTCATATTATCAACATGTATGCGCCTTACTCAGGTAGGCGAGGCTTCTAGGAATTAGTTTTGAACTATGGATTGTTGGATTTGTCCTCTCTTATAGTGGTCGTGGCCAGAGATCTCAACTTGATTGTTATTTAAGGAAATTTTGGGACACAAGGTGAAGGCTCACAATTTGGAGGCATACTTCAAGGCACTCTTCTATTCATTGTCCCTCCGTGATATCACTCCTCCAAGATTGTACCCACTTGGAATAATGGAAAGACATGGACTGATGGAATATCCAATCGGTTAGATCATTTTCTGATTAAGGAACATTTAGCACTGGGACTGCACGAACTAACATCTTCGGTTATTCCCTCTTTTGAATCAGATCATTTCGCGATTAATCTTTCCTGGGATGGGGATTCTAGGCATAAGGCCCTTCTTTTCAAATATAATCAGATATTGTTAGAGCATGTGGAGTTCACTTACATTGTACACAAGGTCTAGTGGGAGTCTCAAACACAGCTAAGCCCCATGGTTAATTTCTGCTACAAATTAAAATTCTTGAAAAAGGAGGTCCATAAGTGTGTTAAGATATTGAAATCTAATGAGACTCGAATTCTGGTTTCCATTGAGAGCTCCCTTATGGAACTTTCTGATCCAGATCACCCACCCTTCCGTTATGCAATTCATCAATCTTGGATTATGGAGCTAGAAGCTAACAAGTGAGCCTTCTACAAATCACTGGAACTATCTTGGAGATTAAAAAGTCGGGAAACTTGGGTTGCAGCTGACAACAAGAACACAAATTTCTTTCACATATTTGCATCAATGCGGAGGCAAGAAAATGGTATCTAGAGCATTCAGGATGAAAGGGACTCCACTTATACATCTCAATCTAATATCGAACAGGTTGCTTATCTTCATTTTAAAAGCATGTTCTCATATGGACCAAATGGATTTTATCAATCTCATGCCGAAGATGGTACAGGATGAAGAGAATGTGATTTTGCATCGGCATGCTACGATTTATTGTATTACAAGCATGTGCCAAGGGCAAGAGTCTTGGCCCAGATGAGTAGGGGGTCGAACTATACTTGCATTTCTTTGATACTATGTCTAAAGACCTTCTGGATGTGGTGGAGGAATCCAAGCTAAAGGGATATGTTTCAGGTGCCATTAATTCTACATTTATAACACTTATCCCCAAGATGAAGCATCATGTCACATTTCGAGACTTTCGGCCTATTTCTGTCTAAAATGTTGTTTATAATATTATCTCTAAGCTCCTTGCAGTAATGCTTAAACTATATTTGACAACTCACATCTCTCGAGAGAAATTCAGGTGTATTAAGGGGCGGCAAATCCAGGATGTGGTGGCTACCACTCAAGAATGTCTTCATACTATTAAGGTAAGGAGGCATAAATTATGTCTTATGAAAATTGATATCAACAAGGCTTTTGACTATGTAGATTAGGATTTTCTAAGATTAATCTTATTCAAAATTGGAATATCTTATCAGAATGCCATATGGATCATGGCATGTGTGAATTCTGCTATTTTTTCTAGTATCATCAACAAATCTCCTACTTCCTTTTTCAAATCTTTTAGAGGTTTGTGCCAAGGGTGTGCTCTATCTCCTATTATTTTCATTTTAGTCATGGAAGAGCTCAGTAGGAGGATCATCGACTATAGGGATAGGGGATTGATCACTAGTATTACTATGACTCATCAAGTTAAAGTCACACATTTCATGTTTGTGGATGATCTCCTTTTCAACGGTGCTATTTCTATCTCAGAGTGAAAATGATTTTATCACATCCTTGTTTCTTTCAGATCTGCATCTGGCCTCTTTATGAACTCTATCAAATCAAAATTGATAACAGAGCATGGGAATGAAAGAGAGGTTGAACATATTTTCCAACTTTTTGGGATCAAAACCCAGTCATTGGACTCTGGTTTCACCTATCTAGGATTTCAATTGTTACCAGATTTCAAATTGGGGTTGGATCATTAAAAAAATTGAGCATAGAATCAATCACTGCTCCCACAGGTGGCTTATCATGGGGGGTAGACTTATATTCATTAAACTTGTATTACAGACTATTTCTGTTTTCTGGAAGCATCTTTATATGTTGTCGATGGCCATTATTAGAAATATTGATGCCATACTCGCTAGCTTCCTATGGTCTGGTTTAGGTGAACATAAAAAGACCCATCTTGTCCATCTGGCTACTCTTACCAAAGTTGTTAACAGTGGGGGATGGGAGATCCTCAATACTCTATCTTTTAATCGTGCACTCATATGCAAGAGTTTGTGGAGAGGTTTAACTAGTAGGGGCATCTAGTCACTGATCATTCGTGGAAAATACATTGCCTATAAGAACAGAGAGGAATGGATTAAAGATGGTGCCATTATCACACCCTCATCCACTTATAGCTCGTGATGCATGATGAGGCACTGACACTGGCTTTCCACAGATATTTGTTGGGAGGTGGGAAATGGAAACAGGACAACAGTTGGCTTAGACATTATAAAAGGTTTTTTGGTCTCTCATACCCTATCTTCTCCTCTTCTCCAGCATTTTCATGGCAGAGATATGTTCCTTTTCTCTCATAGGTTTTCATTTCCTCGTATTCAATCTTGGTATTGGGCAGAGAACATTGAACTTACGGGTTCATTGGCTATAGAATGGGACCTCTACATTAGACAGGTTGAGGCCACTGGAATTTATCTCAATGAAGAGACAGACATGATGACCTAGGTTGGTAACACTTTCCAGAGCTAAATTGCATTACATGATATCTACAAACATATCACCAATCCTCTTTCCGAACTACTGAGGTTCCTAACTCAATGCATAAGATTTGGAGGTGGGAGTTCCCATTAAAACTTAAATGCTTTTGATGGTTGGCTCTACATGACAAAATACTCACCAGGAGTAATCTCTCTTGAAGAGGCTTCTATGGACCTAGTATATGCCCACTTTCTATGCTTTATTCGGAGGATGTTTCACATCTCTTTATCAACTATCCTATAACTACATAAATTTGGCATTTTGTTCTTCATTTATTTCAGATTGATGGACACTAGACGCATCTCAACTTGGAGGCTTTTTTCAAACTATGGTTTACTACTCATCAGGAATTCTGTTCCTTTCCTTTTTATATCATCTAGGGCATATGGAGATGCAGGAATAGCAAGGTCTTTGAACACAAGAAGGTGGACATTAGATAAACTGTCTTGGCAATCGCAACATATTTTTCTGAGATAGGCCCCATGAAGCGTGACATCAAATGGAGACAGTTCATTACGTAGGATGTTTGGAGGAAGTTTCCAGTTGCCTTCTTTGATGTTGCATGCAACATTACTAAGTGTGGATGTGGTTCCCTCATTGTTAGGGAACCTGGACATTATTTTAATTTCTGGTGGTATGCTAGCAGGGGTATTAATAATCGAGCAGAAATTATTGCACTTTGGGGTCTTCTATACTCGGATCAATGGCTCAACAGCAAATATATTCAAGTATTTTGGGACTCAAAAGGCTGCATTAATTGGATCAAAAGGCTCAATTTCTTTCAGCCTCCAATGATGTCATATTGGATGAAACGCATTCGATCCATAGTGCGTAACTTTCAACGCATCTCATTTGCACACATTTTCCAAGAGAAAAACCATATTGTAGATATGCTTCCCAAAAGAGGTGTTACTAGAACACCTGGGGTCATCTCCTACGCTTCATATATATAGGACAACAGGGTCAACACTGGGAGCTTTCATATTTTCTAAATTTTTCTGAACTTAGATTTTGAATATTTGAGAATTAATATGCTTTTTGGTAGGAATGTTCATGTCTGTAACTGCTTTATTTTCTTTTGAAAGATCATTTTGACAGAATTTAAGGGATTGGATTTTGTTTGGCTTTTTGGTTCCAACATGCCATTGCTAGTGATAGAGTTGAAAAGTTTGTTCCTATGTAAGAAACAGGAAGATTGGAAAATTCTAAGATCTATGTATATGTACTCTCTTTTTATTTATAAAATATAACATATTTTTTCGTCTAAAAAAAAATAAAATAAAAAATAAACAATTAATAATAATAATAATCCCAATCCAACTAACAAACCCCATCATCCTTGAACAAATGAGAATCAACGTCTCCAAAGCTTTAGAAATTCATCGTGGGGGTACACTAGGAATGAATGAGGTGAAAGACAGCCTTGATTGAGAGAAAGAATAGAAGATTCAATTCAAAAATCACTACAAAATATGGTTGAAGTTTCCAGACAAAGAGTTGTTGATGAGAGGGCCACGACACATAAACTGGCGAAAAAGCCTATGGAACTCATTAATGATGATTGACTAGAGCTTATGGAGGTAGCTGCATCAGTTAAGGGCCTCTCCTCAACATTTTTTCTTGATAGTAAGACACTCCAAGAAATTGAATCATACAAAGGTACATTGGGAAAATTTCCAACTATTTCAGTTAAAATGAAGGGATTGTTTGTTGTTCGTCCCTACACAGATTCTGAAAGGAATGTTGGAAATTATTTATGATGAGGCAGTTTATAGTTACTTTTGCAAATGTTCTTGGTCTTTGGCCATTCACTCTTTATAAGTTCGTTCAAGGCCCGGGCACCTTAGAAAAGGAGAAGCATCATAAAATGGATCCTTGTAGCAAAGGATTTATGTCACCAGTAGCTGATAGTGTGCCAAAAGTTAAACCTTCTAATTTTCTTGAAGTTACAGAAGATGTGAAAGGATAAGAAGAGTTTAATGATAGTTTTAGGCTTGATGGTGATACTCACAAAGCAAGTCATATGAAAGAAGATACAAATATTGATGAGAACCATATAGGAGAACCCCAGATTCAGGGATTGGTGGAAGGCAAAGATTCTGATATGAATGTTGAAGAGAATTTAAATGCTCTTGCTTGTTTAATTGGTGTTGTAAATGAAGGAAATACCATATTAGATATTTTTGGGATTCAACTGCGTTAAGTAAGTCATTCACGTATGACCATTTCCATGAGAGGTAGTCGTAACTGACTAATTTCTCATGATTTTTGAATAGTTCACTTAGCACTCATTGCATCAGGTGATCCTCACAGGGGTGAAGAAGTGGGATTGAAATTAGTGAAATGAATCACATAGCATCAATCATCACTTCTGGGGCTTGCACCTGATAACCAGGACTTCCCGGGAGGTCACCCATCCCAGATCGCCTCTAGCTCAAGCGCGCTTAACTGTGGAGTTTTCCCCACAATCAAGCCCACTTAGCTTGCTACCCCATTTGCAAAACCTTAGCAAGTATTGTGCGTCATGAACCATTCAAGTAGAGATCCCTTCACTCTTTTTGAGTTTAAGTATAGGGGGTTTACACAGTGCATTATAGATATCATTTTTGGGATTCAACTGCGTTAAGTAAGTCATTCACGTATGACCATTTCCATGAGACTTAGTTGTAAGTGACTAATTTCTCATGATTTGAATAGTTCACTTAGCACTCATTGCATCGGGTGATGCTCACAGGGGTGAAGAAGTGGGATTAAAACTGGTGAAATAAATCACATAGCGTCAATCATCACTTCTGGGGCTTGCACCCGGTAACCAGGACTTCCCAAGAGGTCACCCATCCCAGATCGCCTCTGGCTCAAGCACGCTTAACTATGGGCTTGATTGTGGGGAAAACTCCACAGTTAAGCGCGCTTGAGCCAGAGGCGATATGGGATGGGTGACCTCCTGGGAAATCCTGGTTACCCGGTGCAAGCCCCGGAAGTGATGATTGACGCTATGTGATTTATTTCATCAGTTTCAATCCCACTTCTTCACCCCTGTGAGCATCACCCGATGCAATGAGTGCTAAGTGAACTATTCAAATCATGAGAAATTAGTCACTCACGACTACCTCTCATGGAAATGGTCATACGTGAATGACTTACTTAACGTAGTTGAATCCCAAAAATGATATCCAATATAATGCACTGTGTAAACCCCCTATACTTAAATTCAAAAAGAGTGAAGGGATCTCTACCTGAATGGTTCATGAGGCACAATACTTGCTAAGGTTTTGCAAATGGGGTAGCAAGCTAAGTGGGCTTG